>APFE030997302.1:0-11379 GCA_000404065.3 Pinus taeda
CTATTGTGGTTAGGGCTTCCAATACTCAATTTGTGCTTTTTCTCAAGCTTGTACTTTCATCTTATTGAATATTTTCCTTGTCGATCAACATTACTTTTCTATTGTAATATCATATACCAAAGCAGATTTTATTATTGATTTAATTCCTAACCTCTTCATTAAAGTGATTATAGGCATTGGTCTTCTAAGGTTATTGGTTGAGTATTGTTTGTGTAGGGATACTGTCAATTTTAGGTATGTTCTATGCTGAGAGCAAATTTACTTCAATTTTCCATATTAGCTCAATATCAATTCCAAATTAGCAATCACATTTAGCATCATAGTAAAATGCAGATAGAACATAAACATAAATCGTAGAAAACAAGCCAAGGCAAGAGGACACAAGATGTGGTGCCAGCGAGGGACAAACCGCAATGTGGGGAAACCCTTGATCAATTCTTCTTATGTTCTTCAATAGTTCAGCGAAGAGAGAAATAGTACATATACATCAGAAGTCAACATTTTGACTTGACAAAATCAGAGCAGAGATCTTCACTAAGAAGATAACACATGAGGCAGCTGATCTGAACTTAGGTGAAGGCATACTGCTTCAACTGATTCTCCAACGTGATTCCATCACCATGCTGCACCTGTCACAGTGTTGCACCCATCACTGTGCTGCACCTCATCATCATGTTGCACCCATCCACTATGTTGCATCTCATCATGCTGCATTAATCCACTATGCTGCATCTCATCATGTTGCATTAATCCACTATGTTGCACCATGCTGCACCCATCATCATTGTCACCTATATGCTGCATACTGCAGTATTGTCATGGGACGGCCTTAGTTGCTTGCTATGGCTTGCAGCCTAGCAAACCAAATGGTTGTAGCTGTAGATTAAGCAACCCTTCAAATCAAGCTCACGGATCATCACCAATATGCCCAAACAGTCCTTAATTATGCCACGTTGTCACCTACAGTAATGTGGCATCATGTCACCAAGTAAGGTAACTGCAACAAGTTCTCTTTGAGTTGCTAATAGACAGTGGTTTAGGTCACCTTAGGATAGCAGTAAGGATCTCTTTGAACATCAATACAAGACTACTAATTGGCCTCTCTTAGCAGCAGATAAGGGTTGCGTAATAAGTCTTCCTCCATGACTGCTTCTAAACAATGGTAGTCCTTCTCTTCCACGTTGGAAGTTCCACTACCCTTGGTCTTAGAATAGAGGCCCTTTTTCTTACCTAAAGGCTCCTTCTACATGTTGCGTATAAGAGCTTTACAAATAGTGATTTTTTTGCCAATGTATAGGAGTCTCTTGATTGTCTATAAGGGTCACCCTTTGAACAGCAATGAGGGCTCTTTAGAACTGTGGTTTAGGCCTTCACACACTGTTGGTTAAGGCCTCTCCCTCTAATTACTAAGTCCAAATATGATCCAAAGTACTAAGTCCTAACTCCTAACCAATGACTACATAGAACCAGAAGCATCTGCTTCTAAAAGTTTATAAAATACTGCATAATAATCAGTAAAAAACAGTGTTTAAAATCCCTTGATTGGTGCTGAAATGATACGATAATGGTTTGCTACTGAAATCTCTGACAAAGCACACGCTGAAGCTACACTAGAGCACACTACGCCTCTATTACACTGCAACTCTATTACGCGGAGTAAACTGAAACTGAAACCATGCGTCTATTACCTCTCGGTGTATGAATTGCGGGCCTGAGCTGTGAGAAGTCAGTTACAAACCAGCATAACCTAACTAAACCACACAATGAAAAATGCAGGAACCCTAAAATTTAAAACCTGTGCTTGTCGAGTTGAGGGTTGAAAATCACCTCAGTCGCCTAAATCGCAATTAATCAGTTTGTCACAAGTCAAACTCACGTTGACCAAGAGTCAAACTCGGTCAACGTGAGTTTGACTCCCCCAGAGTTGAATCAAATCATTTGAGGGAAGAGCAGAGTTTGACTCATGATTAATCGCGAGTGATCAGAGATTCATGTTTCACTGGTTGAACCATTCACCCTATGGTTGCTCATCACTCCATGAAGTAACCCCAAGCCCCCCACAGCAACCAGAGCTCAATGTCCATATCATACAGGGCCCTTAGGAGAGAGTCTCTCCACGACTTCTAGTCATTCTCAAAAAGTCAAGAATTTGACCTTTCCCTCGACAGAATATCAGCGACCTACACATCAATCCCAATGCGATGGAGCCTTCATTCTCTTCGATGTACCATATCCCAGATAAAGTGGTATCTGATGTCTATATGCTTGGAGCGATCATAGAACATGGGATTACTCAACAATCGAATCCCCCTCTGGTTGTCACAGAAGATCACGATGGTATCCAGCACGTATCCAAATAGCTCACTAAAGAGCTTCCTCAACCAGGCAGCTTCACACGAGGTCATACTCGTAACTATGTATCCAGCCTTAGCGGTGCTCAAAGCAAGCAACTTTTGCTTACTGCTCATCCAGGATATCAAAGCAGAACCCAAAGAGAACCAGCACCCATAAGTGCTCTTGCGATCCTCCACATTTCCTACCTAATCAGCATCAGAATAATCATGCAGTCTCACATTTCCGACAGTGTATCTCAATCCATGAGAGATTGTACCCTAAAGATATCTCAAATGATTCTTCGCACCAATCCAGTGAGGCTCAACCATATATGAGCTCATCATGCTAAAAACATATATCCAGACAGGAGTTCATGAAGAACATCAATCCTAGTATGAGTTTATGAAACTCAAAGGCATTTCCCAAATCAGGTCTGACATTACTACCGCATTAACTTCTTAAAGTTAGGCTACATCGAGGTAGTCACGGGCTTGCAATTCACCATTTCAAATCTAGAATCCAACTCCCTCTTACTTTTATAAATGAGAGGGTCTGTACCTACCAGAAAGAGATACCAGTATGAGAGGTCTATCATCCACAATCTTAAAGAAATGGTTTGGATCGGCTTCACTCCTAGTGACTTTCAACTTCATCAGATAGTTGTCAATCCTCTCATACCAAGTTTAGGGTGCTTGCTTTAAATCATAGAGAGCTTTCCTTCACCTACATACATGAGATTCCCGATCATGAATCTCAAACCCCTCGGGTTGTTCCACATCTGAGGTCTTGCTATTACATGAGGGGAATGATCCCCCTTTGTAATATTTCCTTTGGTACATGTCGAGCATGTACCTTCATGCTCTTCTTGAATTCAGGCATCCCTGTCACCATCTGTCTCACATCAAGTAGAGCCCCACAATGAAGATGGGCAGACCTCCAGTGCTATACAAGAGATGTGTCAACCGACATGGTCCCCAATGGACTTCCTACAACTAGATACAAATTGCCAACCCTGAACTCAAGTGTAAAAGCATCTTGAAAATTTTCTTTTTCAAACGTGTACCTTTCCATCGATGAATGCCAACTTGAAACTTTTGACTTCCATTTCCGAAATGGACACCAGGTTCCTTTTGAGATCAGGTACATAAAGAACTTCTTGCGAGTTACCCTAATCCATTTGAAGAGAAACAATCCCTGCATCCTTTCCAGGATAGGTGGCATTGTCTCCAAGAATAATCTCCATGATTGTTTCCTTCTCTATCAAATTAGAGAGACCTTCCTTGAATCCCGTGAAGTGCCTTGAGGCACCACTATCAATTCTCCCAACGAGTCCGGTGGAGAGAGCCGACATAAGATAATACTCAGAAACAACATTTGATTCTTCATACCTAGAGTTCCTTGCTTTCCTTGAAGAGTCAGCCATTTCCTTAATGACCTGCATTCCTTTTATTCCTTTACCATTGTACCTGTCATTCCTTTGATCATTGAACATGCCCCTGGAATGATTGTTATGATCATCAAGTGATGTGTCCCTTCTATTTGGACACTTCCTCGCATAATGGCCAAACTTATTGCAAGCAAGGCATATGCCTTTCCTTCCATTCTTAGGTAGGCCACCAGATGCTTCCGCTGCGCCACTTTGATAATCTTCTTTGGTTCGACTTCACCCTTGGTGAATTTAGAGAGGGATAAGGAACCCATTGAGCCTTTTTGTCCTTTCCAACTGTCTTCGGTGATTGCACTTTCACTCTTGCTTGGGCTTTGTCTTCACCTCAACTTTGATACCATGCTAATTTTAGGTATGTTCCATGCTAAGAGAAAATTTACTTCAATTTTCCATATTAGCTCAATATCAATTCCAAATTAGCAATCACATTTAACATGATAGTAAAATGTAGATAGAACATAAACATAAATCGTAGAAAACAAGCCAAGACAAGAGGCCACAAGATGTGGCGCCAGCCTTCGACAAACCCCAATGTGGGGAAACCCTTGATCAATTCTTCTTATGTTCTTCAATAGTTCAGCAAAGAGAGAGATAGCACATATACATCAGAAGTCAACATTTTGACTTGACAAAATCAGAGCAGAGATCTTCACTAAGAAGATAACACATGAGGTAGTTGATCTGAACTTAGGTGAAGGCATACTGCGTCAACTAATTCTCCAACGTGATTCCATCACCATGCTGCACCTGTCACAGTATTGCACCCATCACTGTGCTGCACCTGTCACAGTGTTGCACCCATCACTGTGCTGCACCTCATCATCATGTTGCACCCATCCACTATGTTGCATCTCATCATGCTGCACTAATCCACTATGCTGCATCTCATCGTGCTGCACTAATCCACTATGTTGCACCATGCTGCACCCATCATCATTGTCACCTATATGCTGCATACTGCAATATTGTCATGGAACAGCCTTAGTTGCTTGCTATGGCTTGCAGCCTAGCAAACCAGCTGGTTGTAGTTGTAGATTAAGCAACCCTTCAAATCAAGCTCACGGATCATCACCAATATGCCCAGACAGTCCTTAATTATGCCATGCTGTCACCTACAGTGATGTGGCATCATATCAGCAAGTAAGGTAACTGCAACAAGTTCTCTTTGAGCTGCTAATAGACAGCGGTTTAGGTCACCTTAGGATAGCAGTAAGGATCTCTTTGAACATCAATACAAGACTGCTAATGGGCCTCTCTTAGCAGCAAATAAGGGTTGTGTAATAAGTCTTCCTCCATGACTGCTTCTAAACAATGGTAGTCCTTCTCTTCCACGTTGGAAGTTCCACTACCCTTGGTCTTAGAATAGAGGCCCTTTTTCTTACCTAAAGGCTCCTTCTGCTTGCTACGTATAAGAGCTTTACAAACAGTGATTTTTCTGCCAGCATATAGGAGTCTCTTGACTGTGTATAAAGGTCACTCTTTGAACAGCAATGAGGGCTCTTTAGAACTGTGGTTTAGGCCTTCACACGCTGCTGATTAAGGCCTCTCCCTCTGTGTCTTAGCTCACCCTTTAGGACTGCAGCTAGGGTAACATAGGACAACAGCTAGGGCTAGATATGATAACGTCTAGGTCTCCTTGTCTGGATAGCGAATAGGGGTCCTTTTGGGTTGTGTATAGAAGCTCCCTTTCACTGCATTTAGGGCTTGAGCTCCCTTCTAAGACTGTGGCCAGATCCTTCTTTTCTCTGTGGCTAGGGCTTGGTTGTACTTGTACCTTATCTAAGCAAGTGTCCATAGGGTTGGCTTCATTAACCGTAATATAGGGCAGCATAGGCACTCCTAGAGGACATTTTCTCTTCCTCGTCTAGGGCTTCTCCCTGACTGTAATTAGGGCGCTCCATGGCAGCGTTAGGGCATCATTAGGCCAGTGTATATCCTAGGGCACTCCCTCTAGATCTCTTCTTCATCAAACCCAAAAAAGAATGAAGAGAGGTCACAAGAGTGTGTGTCAAAGTGACTTGAAGGCCGCCTCTATTTATACTAAAATGTGGAGGACAAGCGGGGGTAATTTGGTTGCTGGCCGACCTTAACGAATTGTCACATAACACAAATAAATTCATATCTCCATGAATACATGTCGAAATTGGATGATCTTTAGATCAATCCTACACCTCTCGATGAAAGGAATCCAAGAAAAATATTAGTTGCCATAAATAAGTAGACCCACATTGAGTTTGGCTCAAACTTTCTTTTGCTTCCTATTTTGGAGGAGACTAAAGGGATCTGCAATCATTTTAATTCCCTCTCCTTTCCAAAGCTAGAGCACCAATGCATCTTGGCATTATGGAGGACCAGGATGGATCTGTATCTGAGTATTACCATCCTCCCCTCCCACCACAAATCTCCTCAATCTAGATTGCCCGGAAGCAGATGATGATACAAAAGTCATTTGAAGTTTGTATTGGCTGTATAACTGTTTTGGTGCTTATTTCTATCGAACTTATTCTAGGAGATTTTGGACTTTTATTGAAGAGGGTTTCTTCCCTTCTCGAAGGTGTGTGGCTTTATTTTGATATGTCTATTTTGGACTACTATAGTTCAGTATTTTGATAACTGTCATGTAAAAGGCTGTGAGTTGGTCTGAAATATATTTTCTAGGGCTGCGATAACCAGGTCATGCTTCCTCTTTGAGCAGGATTATCTGTTTCAAATGGAGGTAGTTTTTATTGCTTTCTCATATGCATCTGAAAATGTAGTTTTGTTGAAGAAATAAAATGATAATTTGCCCATGGGATCTTCGATAGATGGTGATCGGGTGCTCTGTTAAGGAACTCCTTGATGTGAAGTCACTGGTTCAATTCCCTGCCCCAATCAGGGTGCTCTATTGGACATGATGAAGATGTAGTCCCACCAAACTTACCAAAAAAATATGACAATATTTTTCCTCAGAAAAAAATGGCTTTTAGAAAACTACACAAGTTTAGTAACTTAGAAGCTATTCGCCACAAGATAGTGGTCAACTGCTGGAGATCAAGTTAATTATCAGTTTATTCCTTTGCGCTAACAGCCCAATAATATCCTGCATAGGAATGATGAGTAGAACCGTAAAATAAGAATTCAAATTTTTTGCTCGCAGATTAAGCACTGTGAGTTCCATTCATTTTTCAGTTATCGTGTTTTGTCATTGAAGTTGAATAGAGAACTTTCCAGGAGATTTTGGACTTCTTTTGAAGAGGGTTTCTTCCCTTCTTGAAGGCATGTGGCTTTATTTTGATATGTCCATTTTGGATTGTAGTTCAGTATCTTGAAAGGCTGTGAATTGGTCTGAAAGATATTTTCTAGGGTTGCGATAACCAGGCCATGCTTCCTCTTTGAGCAGGTTTATCTGCTTCAAATGGAGGTAGTTTTTGCTATTGCTTTCTCATATGCATCTGAAAAATGTAGTTTTGTTGATGAAATAAAATGACAATTTTTTTCTGAGGAAAAAAAATGGCTTTTAGAAAACTACACAAGTTTAGTAACTCAGAGGCTATTCGCCACAAGATAGTGGTCAACCTCTGGAGATCAAGTTAAGTCTCAGTTTATTCCTTTTGCGCTAACAGCCCAATAATATTCTGCATAGGAATAATGCGTAGAACCGTAAAATAAGAATTCAAAACTTTTGCTTGCAGATTAAGCACTGTGAGCTCCAACCATTTTTCACTTCTCGTGTTTTTTCATCCAAGTTGAATAGAGAACTTTCAGCCTATTAATAATTCATAGTACCAAAGGACAGTCACAAAATATTTCTTTTTACATATTAAACGTATATCCCAAGATGACAAGTGTACATTCCCTTCCTATAATATTTTACTCATGACCTACAAGTTATTACCTGGAGGATGATTCACATGCAACACACTAGTATATTAGGTTCCATTAAAAATATTACCTATAAATCCACCAAACCATCAAAACCAAAAACATTGACAGACTTTAATCTCAAAAGAGCATTTAAGCCTAAACATGTGTCTGAATAACGAGAACGACCTTGAGCTTACGAAGACGACGGCGCAGATGACTACCGATAAATCTGAGGCGCTTCATGCAATCTTTAGGATCCGGGTGATTACCAGTCTCTGAAAAAGAATCAGAAACTCTGAAGTTTAGGTTATTGTCTTCGAAGATAGCCTCCCAATTCCCAAAACCATGTGCCAGTACACCCTGAACAAACGGACAGCAGCAGAAACTCATTATACAACAGGGAAAAAGATGCACAAATGCTTTGAGAAAAAAAAAACGAAAGAAATATATTGCATTATTCTAGTCTACGTGAGCTTAGAAGCCTTCCATTCAGGATTAAAATCTAGCACTCATAAGCCACATAAAATGCAAAAGGGGGTTGAGTTCACTAATAAACGTGACATAAAAAAATTAAAAGAGCCCACCGTAGACAGCTAGCTGTACCTATTAGAACTAAAGTAGTTGACTACTTATTGCTTAAGTGAATTTGAAAAGAAAGTCGCCAATTGATGACCAAGTCCAGCTTTACAGAGATTTACCCAAAGCTTCAATACCCATAATAGGTTCAAACGGAGGCCCACATTTACAAAGAGTAATCCTCATTCTTGCGTCTTGAACCTTTCCTGAATGGAGGCTACAGGAGGAGGGGAACTCCCTAATTATGGGCTTGGGATGGATCCTTTGGGCAATATTTTTGCAACCTAGAAGAGACTTCAAAGAATTTTTATTGGAGGCTGAATCCATGTGAAGGTCGAATCCACTTTCTCAGAAGATTTGCTTTAAATGTTTTTTATCGACTCATCCATGAGATTGCTGAACGCTTTGGTATCGTCCTAATATATGATCTATGCTTTGGATCCCCTGCTTTCATTACTCCACAAAATTATCTCCTCTTATGATAAGTTTCCTCACACTAATCTATCTATGGGATGCATACAGTCTTTTGCTGTCTTTTGCTGGTTTGTTTGCCAAAATAGCAGTTTCTTTGTTAATTAATAACCTTGCTCGCTAAGACATGGTTACTGTTCCACTGCTGTCTAATGGTGTATTTCCTTAATGCTGAGAGAATCCGACACTTATAATGGGTATACAACACTTTTTTTCCGAATAGTTTACATTAATTTGATTTTTTATATTTTTTAAATTTAATATAAGTTTGAATATTTACAACTAATTACTTGACGATAATTTTAGTTTCGAAAATAGTATTTCATTTATTTTGGAAGGGTTTAAACTATTATAATTAATAAAAATAAATAAAATAACAGTCACTCTCCTTTCGATATTTTAAAAGGCGACAATTTACGGGTGATGTTTAAATAGCTTTCGGGAGAAAAAAGAATTTCTAAATGTTATAATTAAAAAAATTATTGTTATTATAAGTAATTTAGTTTAGTGAAATTGTGTTTGAATAATTAATAAATAATTTGGGGGCAATTTAATTGAGAAATTTGAATTTCAAATCAATGTTATATTTATTGTTATTTTCGATTTATGGTTAGGGATCTAAAATTTAAATTCTTGGCAATTGGGGGTCCAAAATTTAAACTATGAGCAATATCAAGGAAAATATTGGAATTATCCAAAATTAAAAAGAAAATATTAAATATTAAAATAATTAAGCAAAGTTTTTAGGTAAAAATTTCGAACCAACAAGTGTGGTTCATCATCATGACCAAATGAAGAGGCAGACCATGAACCCCACTTATTGATTCGAAACACGTCGGCCAAAAATTTATCTTATGTGATTTCCACAGAAAGTCTTTGCTTAATTCATTATAGACCACAGAAGCCTAAATACAAAAATAAATTTTTTTTCCAATTTTTTAACTTATAAAATAACATCGGCATCAAACAATCTCTTTGCTACATAGATATGAAAATAAAACCAATATATAAGATGTCAAGTGATATATCAGATATATTAAAAACTGTTAATGTTGTGGCGCTATGTTGCAAGAAACGTGATATAGAGGTCTGTTTCCGTACAAAAACGGGTACGAAACGTGGAAACACGTTTGGTACGGTCGTAAAACGCGTTTCCGGCCGTACTGCCACGTTCCCTGAAACGGAAACGTGGCCAATACGGCCGGAAACGCGTTTCAGGGCCATACGATCCACGTTTCCTCATTAACTTGTGTTTTTTTAAAAAAAAAAAATTTTTAATTTACTGTTAGAGTATGTTAGTGACATCTTGTTGCTTCTACATGTGTGTCTAAAGTTATAAAAGTGAATTTTTGCCCTAGTGTTGATATGCAGTGCATCAATAAGTTCGAGGATTATGCAGTTCATGGTAATGTTAAATTCTTAAAGTAAAAGTGATATTCTCCTTTATTTTTCATTTTCATCATTTTACTTAAATTTTTAACATTACCATGAAATGACTCAAAATGTTTGAGAGTGGTTTCGCCCTCATTGGGTTTCATATGGAGAAAGTAGAATTTTAGATCTCACTCAAAATCCAGCAGACTTATTTGTTTTTCAAGATTTCAAGATTGGAGGGATTGCAATGTTTCCATTGGATTTTATCATGTAGTAGGGTATGGAACTTGTATTTAATCAAGAGAACCAAGCCCTCTATGCAGAGGAAACTCCCAATAATCAAGATCATGTAAGGTACTAGGGTATGAAACGTATATTTAATCAAGAGCACTAAGGTCGTTCGACTATGTAGGAGGAGACTCCTAATACAACAATGGTCCTTTTAAAGAATGGGATGTGGATGCAGAAAATCTTGATTTGGATCTCTCTCTTGCGCCCTTATAGTCTTTATTGTACTCGCAGCCTCATATATTAATATAAATAAAGGCTGATTTTGAAATTTGGATATATAATAAAGGTTGCTTTTGGATATTCCGATATTTTTATTTTCATTATGTGATCATTCATGAGTAAATGTGATGTAAATTAAATCTTAATGTTTAAGTGTAATAAATTATAATGTATCATTTATGCTTTATGATTGCACATATATATATTTTCAATATATATATATATATATTTGTGTTTCCCCGTTTCATGCAACTTAGTTGTGGCGTCTAAAATTCTATTTTCTTCCTATGAAATCCAATCTCTTTCAAACATCTTGAGTCAATTAATAATAATGTTAAAAAATAAGTAAATGGATGAAAATGAAAGATAAAGAAAAATGTCATTTTTAATTTAAGAATTTAATACCACCATTAACTACTAGGGTATGTATCTCATGAGATAAATCTTAGGAAATGAAAACAATAGATTTCCTCTTGTTTCTTGGATGGAGAAAGGAAAGAGTGTCCTAAAAGCCCAATCCCCTAACTCACTTTTAGAAAACGGAGTTAAAAGGGAAAAAAATGGTAATAAGTTGAAATACACAGAAACAAGGCAATAATTTCAATATTATTGTGATAAGTTATGACAATAACATCGGTGAGGGGTAGTTTGGTGATAATTCTAACAATATTGTGTTATGTGCAACACTCGTTGAAATCCTCCAACTTACCCGTGTTTGCGGAAGGACATACATAGGCACCTAGGGGGTTATAGTTGTAGTAGTTGGAATCAACCTTGTTTCACACAAGTACAAAAGTGACTCAGTCGCCCATTCCTCTAATCTA
>APFE030997302.1:11763-35796 GCA_000404065.3 Pinus taeda
TGATCCTATTGTTTTAAAGAGGGAAACCTTCAACCATAAAAGGGAGGTCTCACCCCACATAAAAGGTAAAACTTCAACCTAAAAAGGGAAGTCTCAACCTGTGATGGTTTAAGTATGACCAACAACTCTGGAATGCTTAATGCAATTCCTGGAACTCTTCCAAAACTGGCAAGAAGCTGGAGTCTTCTGCTAGAGGAAGCGTTCTCAATTTTGTCTCCGAAACTCTTCCAAAACTGGCAAGAAGCTGAAGTCTTCTGCTAGAGGAAATGTTCTAGATTGCCTACTAAAGGCATGTTCACGGACATCTGTGTCTCTGGCTACAACTCTGAAACTGGTGTGGCAGGTTGTGGCTCAGGCTTGCTTGATGTGGCTTTGAAGCTTGTAGATGACCATCATTTCCCCCCCTGTCAGATATAAGGTGAGAAGATGGAGAAAACTCAACTGCAAGACTGTTCAATATTATGGAACAAGTTCTAACATGTGTTTGGAATATCTTTTTGGCTATTGATGCCCATTGCCAAGAAGCGATCCATCCTAGATGAATCTTTGTTCTTGCAGGACGTTTGTTTTTGAAGCATCTGTTTGAAGAATGACTGATTTTATGACAGTGCTTACATGGATGAAGATCAAAACAGTGATCTTTCAAATGGCCAACTCGATCACAGTATTGGCATTTCACGATCTGTTGTTGTTGTTGTTGTTGCTGTGGAAGAAGGGCAGAGTCTGGAACAGCTGAAGCTGAACTGTCATGAGGAGCAGGTGAACTGTCATGAATGAATCCAGCACTCTGAAACTAAATGGGCTTGGCATAGTCTGGAATATGAAAGGACAAGTCCTTGTCATATCCAAGACCAGTTCTGTGCTTGTTGTGGACAAGTTGTTCCCAAGGTCTGATGATGGGCTTGGGAAGTGCACATTGAGTTTCTACATCTGCATGTACAACCGCTGCATTATTAACTTGTTGCTAATGGGTGGTTGTCTCAATGTTCTGAACAAAAATAGGTTCAGAATGACTTCTCTGTTTTAATTCTTCTTGCTGTAGCTGTGATTCAAGCTGCAAAAAATCAATATTTTCCTGTGCATTTTGTAGACATGTCTAAATTTCTGAAAGAGATCCTTTGCTGATTTGTAATGTGTCATCAACAGTAGATTGTATAAGAGTTTTCATGAACTCTAATACTTCACTGATTCTGGCCATTTTTCTTCAATGTCACTTAAAAAAACACAACTGAGGCAACAACAACAGAAAAATAATATTGCACTCTTACTACAAGATCTTGTAAGGGCTTGTCAAGTGGCAACAATGTAGTGAAAATGGTTGATGGAGCAAGACCTGAGTAAGCTGGATGTTACCAAGTTGCATTCACTTTCTCCAGAGGTCATTTCTCGTCAAGCAATGCAAAAAAAATATAAATGTGAAGATGAGCGCTGTCCTCAACTTCAAACTTCAGAGCATCTGGCTGCTATGAAAATCATGCAAAATCTCTACAAGAAACTGCTCCAAGAATGACTTCCAAAAATGTCTTCAAAATTGCTTCAAATTCACTTCATAATGCTGATCAAGGATCCACCAAAGTCTATTCCAAACCTCTTCACAAACTTCTCTACAGATTCTTCAAAAATCACTTCACTCAGAGGTTGTTTCAAATTGTTCCATGGACAACACCAAATCTGCTTCGAGGTGGCTTCAATACTGCTCTCAGAACTTATACATGTGTTTGACTAAATGTGACTGTGTTCACAAATCAATTTTGATGTGGATGAACCAAAGGGTGAGCATTGAGCATGTGCCAAGTCAATTACAATCAATCGATCCAACTAATATTCAATCTTTGCACTATATCTCTGCTCGTGTAGCTACAATAATCAATAATTTGTCCATTTTAGCTATAAAAGTTGACTCAGAAAATAACGAGAACATGGTCCGATTCCATGGTAAGTCCACCTTCAACTATTTTTGCATACCGTGTAAATCCACGTTACATTCAACAACAAATCCAGCGACTACAGCCACAACCCACATCCACTAACATGTAAATGACAATATAAAGCTATCCGAATAGCTACCGCCAAACCAATAAATAACCAACCCAGAACCAAATCTGTTCACATACCTCTGAAATTGTTGAATTCCTTGGACCCGGTGGTTGTATTCATCCCCAAAGGAAGCTTTGTTGTCAATCCAGTTAACTATGCGACCACAAACACCAATGGGAAACTCCAATTTAACATCCGGCGTCTTACTAAACCCCGCAGCACGTAAGGCCTCTTCTGACTGGAAAGGAATCTCCAACTTTTGTAGCCTCCCCCTCAGTAAAAACTCATATTCTAGTCCAGTAACTCGGCGAATCGTCTCAACCCGTGGCGAAGCAACCTGGTCGGACTCCACGCATTTCTCAGCATCCTGAATAAATTTGGTAACGGTTATGGAGACATTATCTTTCGAATTTAAATTTGTTTCAAATCCATGAAGGCTCAGTGGATCTTTAAGGCACTGCATGATCTGCTGCTTGTTAAAGCCCAAATGTTATCGAGTTGCGTTTGAAGCCCTGCAAACTTTCTGAAAACAGTCAAATTTCCTTTTGGCTAATACTCACAAGACCTTTCAGGAGTCATTTTCTGAACCGAATCGGTAAATCTTTGCAGCAGTTCAAGAGATTTGAGAGCATCTTCTATCAGAATTTCGAGTCAATCAGCTTTATATAAACTAGAAATGCAACGTGATGGAGATGAGGGATTACTATCTCCACCTTTTAACAATAATACCAAGGGGCACGGTGATGCTTCTTCTTTTTATGATCATTTCAAATGAAACGTTTCCCTCTCTGGATTCATACGAGTTATAGAGGCAACTTCATCAATAGATAAATTTACATCTGTCGCAGGGAAGCAACGGCATAATCATTGAGGAACAGAATGAACAATGACACAGAGGCACAGATGATGATGAGAGTTCGATTCTTGATAAATGCTTTAGTGCGCATGAACACCTTTAGGTATTCTCTTTTAGAGATTTTGATCTGTAGATATCCTTTTTATATCTTCTTAGGCATTAGCAAGTCCACCATCAATCTTCCAACTAAAAAGTAGCTTTAGTTCTAATACGCTCATTATGTTGATATTCCCTATATACACAGGGCACAAATAGGAGAGACAGTTCTAAGCTGACAGGCATAGGGAAGGCTGATCTTAGAGGCGTTTCTGCCTGAAGTGAGCATAGGTGTTGTTTTTCTTTTTTTTACATGCCAAGCAGAGATAACACTCAGATGAAACGATTACGGATGGAGCGGACACATAGTATTAGGTGCCAGGTTTCAGACAAATAATAAACTAATTTCGATAACCATGTGCTCAGCAGCTTACACAAAATATAACAGTGTTCCAAATATCTTTAATACAGTGATTTCAAAACTCAGACAGCGTTTCAAAACATGACATATCCCGCTCAATACAGCGATTTCAAATATCTGATACAGTCAAACAGCGTTTCATATATATGAACTTAACGGTGACATATCAAACAGTCTATATCATTACCATATTGCGTGAAATTGCGAGCCCGAAGTCTGCTTCTTCAACCAGCAGATTCGGCTACTGAAAATGGACGAAGAAAATCGCATGAGAGATTTCTATTGCTGGTACCATGTCAGGCAGTGGACAGAGGAGCAAGTGTAGTGATGCTCTTTTTCTTTTTAAACATTTATGACAGTCAGAGGTATTCAGAAGAACAGGCAGGCAGAATTAATGGAACGTTACAGAAGACTACGCCAGCACTATTCAAGGCAACTACACAGGCCACACATCATGGCTCTCATACCATGTTAAACACACATGGTGAACTAGAGAAAATATGAAAGATAAAGCATGCAATACAATTTTTATTCACAAATGATACACATTTATAGTACATGTGGTGATCGTTGGGATTCACATCCCAAGGTCCCTTGGACTGCTTAGTCTCTTTAGCTTCCACACTAACCCATTTAGGATTAGGTGTCCAACAGAGACTATTTTAATGTTATTATTTAAATAATTGGTGGTCTGAGGTTGTGATCCAATGGTTGTGTGTGACGGTTTAGTCCCCACAAGTCCCGAGGTCCACTCTTGGGGAGTGCTATATACTAACTCTTCCTTGATTCGTGCGAATCACAGGAAGAGTATACTATTATTATTCTGAGAATAATTGTTCATTTCAAGAGTAACTATTTATAATTGGTAAAATAATTATACAAATTGAAAAATGGAATGAGTATAAAAAGATTAACAATATAAATATTTAAAAAAATTAATTTATGAGTCTTAATTCTTTAAAGTGTAATGAGAATGAAAAATATTAATAAAAAATTTTAAACTTTATATGACCTTATTATAAGGCTTATTTTGTATGCAGATAACTTTATTCTGATCGCTAACGCTGCTCTTGGTTTGCAAGAGTATTTTTTGTAGAAGGGTGGGGATGCAAGTCAATATTATCAAAAAGAAAATAGTGGTTTTCTCTAAAAAAAAAAAAACATAGCCAGTGTAAGTTCTACTTTACATGCAGTGGAAACAAATTGGAAAATTTAAGCAACGTTTGATTACAAACAAATTCAAAAAAAAATGCAGTTCCTTATGCTATCTTGTTAAGTGAAACAGGGGATGTTCCTATTGAAGAATTGTTATGGTGCGAGTCACAAGGTACTTAAAAAAATTTGAGTAGATGGAAGAGGACAGATGGACTAAGGTTGCCTTTAATGACATATTGTGCAAAAGAAAAAAGACTTGGATGCAGCAAAATAATAAATGGTTTTGTTCCCCGATCGGGATAAGGAGTGGGAAAGGTAGGAATGTCAGAAAGAATCATTGCAAGGGGAGGGTAGGTGGAGGTGACTGCATAGTGGAGGAAGTCGTCCCAACAAAACTAATGAATAAATGGTTAGCTCAAACCTCAAAAAGCTGGAGTGGAGGTGGTGGAACGTTGATGGATAGCAGGAGTGGCAGCAATAGTGGCAAAGAGGAGGTAAATGCGAAGTGTAATTATAAGACGCTGAAGGCAGGCAGAGGAAATCCCATTGCGAACGGGACGAGGGAGGAGCGGCAAGAATCCAAGCCTGGAAACAACGAAAGGGAGGTCAGCATTCACTGGTATGTGCTCCCCGTGTACTCGGTCTCCTTCTCTTATCACGCTATAGACAGAATGGAAAGGCTCAGAAGATGTGGTGCCCGGGAGGTTGAGAAAAGCCCTTCGATTATTAAGGGAGGAAGTTTTATGAAACTGCCCAGGGAAGGGAACCCTGAAAAAATAGAAGATTGTTATAACGCTTATAAATGGAATAACTTTGAGGGATCCCATGAGAATTATTCCCAGGACGAAGAGGAGAGGAAGCCGGGAATGGGAGACTGGAAAATTAGACAAATTGCCCATCATATGTATTGCATGTTTGAGGGGTTGGCAAACCTGTTACAACTGGAGAAGGGGGAGCAGAGCAATACCCAGAGAAACACAATGTATGGTAGCAAGAAGTGGGGTATAGCCAAAGGCATGTTGGCAAGCAAGGAAGATAATATGAATATGCAGAAACTAACTTCGATAATTGATGCTTGTCTACAGGTAAAAGCCAGACAGGAGATGGCGAGAACAGGTCGAGGAAGAGGTAGAGGGAACCGGGGTCGTCCAAGACAGGGGACTCATGGTGACAGGCCAGTTGAGGCTTCCGACAGTCAGCGAAGGGAGAGGAGGTCAACCTTAACAGCAGTTCATGAGGCGGCAAGGGCTTACCAAGAGGATACGGATGAAGACATCCGACGCATTATCCAAAACATGGAGTCTGGTATACTGGAGGAGCAGTCTGGCTCTGAGACGAATGAATGGGCAGAGATGGTGACGAACCTAGGACACACAAGGGGTAGGTTGACCCTTTACAGGCAGACTCTGCACATTTATTGGGTCCTCAAAACACTGTTGGCTAAAGCTTTGGAATAGGTGGCCAAAGAAATGGCGGAACTGGGCAATGGGGTTCCTAACCTCCAGCAGGAAATGAGGAATTTCCAAGTTATCATGGTAAATCAGAATAATAAGCTAGAGGAGGTGTCTCAAATTCTCGCCAAGATGAATGGAAGTGGACCGAGCCAGGAAGCTCTGGAGCAAGCGCCCATGGACATGGACCAACGCACTGGAACCAAGAAAGAATGAGCTCTGCAGATCTTTGTTGAAGTTTGTTTTGTATCTCTTTTTAGCTATATGCGTAGTAGAAGTATAATAAGTAGCTTCAGATGTATAGTGTATCTAGCTAGCATGGACAGACTAGTTAAGTTCTGCTTTTGGAATGCGTATAACAATCTACGGTCGCCAATAGAACTGGTTTCCCTTCGGGGCAGGGTGAGGCCACCAGAACAATGTATATGGTTTCCCTATTTGAATTAATGAGAAAAGAATGGCACTACCTTTACAT
Organism: Pinus taeda; assembly: GCA_000404065.3. Classification (NCBI taxonomy): domain Eukaryota; kingdom Viridiplantae; phylum Streptophyta; class Pinopsida; order Pinales; family Pinaceae; genus Pinus; species Pinus taeda. The sequence goes on from APFE030997302.1 coordinate 18,195, forward strand.
ACAAAACAAAAAATAACAAATGGTTTTGTAAATGGGGCATTTGCTTGAACATGTGTCCCATAAATAGTGAAGAAATAAAAGCTTTTGTTATGGATAAGTTCCACAAGCGTACATGGGATATGGAGCTAGGGAGAAAGAAAAAGTATTATATTGAAGTGTTTAATCTCACTCATAATCATCAACAAAAAGCGTATATAGAGGCCAATATTTCTTGGAGAGCCAAAACTCGTATTGCTCAGTTAAGGACTAATTCTCATCAACTTTGTTGTGAAACAAGGCGTCGAAAAAGGCCAAAAGAACTATGCGAAGAAAGAGTATGTATTTTTTGTTATTCCAGAAGAGTATGTATTTTTTGTTATTCCAGAAAAGTGGAAGCAGAAAAGCATTTCATTTTAGAATGTGAGGCCTTCAAAGACAACAGGGAAAGTTATGCAAATATTTTGGCAGCTAGATCTTGGGATAATCTATTTAATGAGGGGTTTGTCGAGAAACTAGGAGTGTTTATTGTGAGGCTTCACAAGAAAAGGGTCGAATATATCAACCATAGGAAGAAGCAATCTGTCCCATAGGCTATCTTTAGCCTCGTGGACGTTAAAATAATTTTCTTTCTTTCTTTCTTTCATGTTAATAGATTAATAGTTTTATTATCTATAGATTTCTCCATCAAAACATACGTTAAAATAGCCATATATTTACAACGAAGGAGAGGGAAAAGACGTAAGTTAAATAAGTTAAAATAAATTGAACCTAAATGCTAACATGATAATTATATAAGAGAGCTTATGACTTCCACAGGGTTGAGCTAGTTATTTCTAAGAATTCTCCAACCCTGATTTCTCCCTTGCACAATGAAGCAACCAATCTTTCTTTTATTGGTACACACCATTCTCGTCTTGATAACCATTGCAGTAATTTGCAACAATACGATACAATGGTATGTCAAGAATGCAAGGGATAACAATAACACCAAGACCATAACAAATTAAATGAATGTTAAAAATGCAAGGAACAAAAATAACATTGAGACCACAACAAATTAAATGAATATCAAAGACACAGGGGACATGACATCAAAACCACAACTTAAATCAAATGTATGTAAATTCACTTAAATTATGACCAAATTTACATCCACACATCAGAGTTTGAAACACTTCAATATTGAAGTATTTCATTTTAATATTTTAGATTTGATTTTCCACTTAATATTCAATATATTTATCATATTTTATAGCTATTTAATCAACATTAATATCAAAAACATTTCTCAAAAGATGTTGCAAAAGTAAGATCTTTCAATAATTTAAAATAACCTTTTGTTGAGCTTCTATTCTTTTTCTTCTTCGATGTAGCATTTATCGTTATTGACAATTTATCATTTCAGGTCCAAGATTTAAATTATCGGCAATATTGGGAGAAATGTCGAAAATTATCAAAAACAAGAAAAAATAAAAATAAAAAATACAAATATAATCATTTTTTCAATTTTTAACTTATAAAACAACATCAAAATCAAATAAACACATTGCTACAAAAATATGAAAATAAAATCGATATGTAAGATGTATAATATGTCAAGTGATACATCAGATTCCGATATTGAAATATGGTATTTGTCCTGAGTCATAAGATCTAAGAGAATGATACAAGACCATATCGAAATAAGACCATATCATGAGATGAACCATAGACTTCCCTTTGTTTGTTTGATGGAAAATGGTCACACCATCCATGGCAATGTTAACAGAATTGGACCAAAAGGTCAAACAAAAAATACATAAAATATTCAAATTTTGAAAAGAACATATAATTCTTATGCATCCATATGAATCCAACTTATTATTCACAAATATACAAATTTCTCATATATATAGCAAGGGTGCATCCATCTCTAAATCAAAATAGACCAATAGTAAGGCTCTAAATGACCTCTGAAGTCCAAAGAAAATCATGCTATAACAAATAGCTACATAACATCAAAATTATTCCTTATATTGGGATCCTCCTCATCTATATCACCCACAAAGCATGAAAATAAGATAGAAAAGGCTTAACATTCTAATCAATGATTTTGTTTGAGTGAAATGTACATTTTTACTAGGATCATGAAGGAGGAGTTCAACAGTCAATGCCACCAACATCAAGATACATAAAGGGCTTGGTGATCTTGATTAAATGTTATTTCCATACCCTCATACATCACAAATTCTAGTAGAAACGTTGCAATCCCCCAATCTTGAAACCCTAAAAACTGTTAATTCTGTTGAATTTTGTGTGGGATCTAAAATTCTACTTTCTCCATATGAAATCCAATGAGGTCGGAACTACTCTCAAACAATAGATTTCCCATCTTTGCTTGATGGAAATAGGCAGAGTACCCTCACAACACAATCTCATATCTCACTTTTAAAAATAAAGGTTAAAAGAAAGAAAAAAATGGTAATAAGTTGAAATTGACAGAGACAAGGCAATAATTTCAAAATTATCACAATAATTATGTAAATTATCGTGATAAATTCAAAACAGGGAAATTATCACGATAATTTATGGCAATAGTATCAGAAAGGGGCAATTTGGCGATAATATTGTGATAATTCTGATATTATCATGATATGTGCAACAGTGATTATTTTCATTAGCAGACCTTGTGGAGCAAAAGAAAGTATTATAATATATATGTTAAGGATTTAAGTGTAATATTAATTCAAACCATGAAGAAAATGAATCTTTAATAAAGAAATAACTATTTTTTACAAAAGAAATAGCATGATGACATGAGGCTAATAATTGGAAATGAAGAAGGGAATCAAATAAGGAAATTATGCTAAAACTACCACAAATAAACTTTTTGTGCTTTTTACATATGATAATACAAAACCATGATAATTGGCAAAAACCAAAATCACAAAGAAATCATGTCAATTTTTTCAAGGAAATTCATCAATTTGCACTATAATGGAGTATACAAAAACTCAATGTAGCAATTCACAACAAAAAGAGAAAGCAAGCTATCATAAGCTTCTCTTGTCAAAATTATAAGATTATTAGGTTTTCCATGAATCAGCGAAAGGCTTAATGAATTACTTAACAATGCCCCCCCAAAAGAATATACTAAGTGGATCTTGCTAAGATTTCCTATCAGTTTTGATAAGAATATCAATGTTGCAGCCACATCTACTCATAAAACACGGTGATAAACTATTCTCCTCATCTATCTACTTGCGAAAAGTAGAGAACATCCATGGAAACTTGGGAGACTCCTCAACATTGGAACATTGTTTTTTATATTGATCACAAAAACCAATAATGTTATTGCTCTCATTTTGTTTTTTGAGGGTAGTACTAGTTGGACAAAAGAAAGCGGCACAAGATCATCCCATGATGTCTTCTTATTATTTTCCTTCAAGGAAATGATGTTGTAGAAGAACTCCTTGCAATGATCGTCGCTGCCAAAGTTGCGATAATGCCGATCAGGATTAAATCGGCGAGGGTCCAGGATTAAATTAAAAAAAATCGTAAAAATCAAGATAAAATCTGTAAAATTAAAAAAAAATTAAAAAATTTAAAAATAAAAATAAAAAATAAAAAATTAAATTAATAAATTCAAAAAAGAAATTCAAAAATGATGATTTTTGGGTAAAAATCGCAATTTTCGCAACATTAGTCACTACCATTGTTTGACAATATGTGATCGTAGACCATGGTAGTGCATCCCAACTTTTTGTGGAGTCCCTTGTGAGGACCATTGATTCTCATCATCATCTTCATTTACAACAATTTTGTTGATTTTCCTCTTCCCCTTCTCATCACCACATTATGAATCTCAACGCATTGTAAAATTTATTTCTCAAAAGACTACCCTTCCTATTGATTTATTTACTTTTATCTGTGATGGTGAATTTTGACAAGCTAAATCATGATATCACCCAATAAATTTAATACCACTATTAAGAATCCTAATGAATAGTGAAACTGGCGGGAATGCATGTTGCAATTGCTCTCTTTGATACTTGGCACAGAGGCCTGCATTGTGTGAGCTTTCAGGTAGATTCAAATTGGGACTCTTCCAAGAATGTGTAAAGAAAATGAAGACGAAATAGTACTAAGACATACAACCTCAGATCCGAAATTGGGCGTATCGATTCTCTGAATCCCAAAAACCCATTGCAGTGATATATATCTCATATCTAGCAATATAAATAAAAAATTATATGGCAAAGCTTGAAAATTTTACCTCTCGATAAAACGTTGCAAGGCATTCAAAATCCATTGCTTCACTCACCACATGATCGAGATGAATTCCTACCCATGGGAGGAAGAGGGAGATGGAAATCATAGGGCTACTCCCAAAATCCAATTTTATGTTTTCAAAGATGATTTTGACTCTTATAGTGGCATTAGTTCTTGTATTCAAACCTCATCTGCAAGTGAAAATGTATCTTGGATAAAAGTGACAACCTACCAAACTCTAATCTTCTTTGATTAATAATGCATTTGTCCCTTAAAATGGCATTGCAAGAGGTTGATTAATAACATTACAAGATGTTACAATGGAGTCAAACTCAATAACATCAGAAGACCTTAACAATAGGTGATCCTTCAAGATAATCAAAATTTATTGTAAAATTTGTAAAGAGAATTGGACAAAGTTATCACAAATAAAATAAATAAATAAAGGCTTTTTTTGCCTCAAGAATCATAGTCAAAACTTAAGTTAAAAGGCAAAAAGAAGTCATCGGGAGACAAGTGAAAACAACTTATCAAGAAGGAAGCATTGAAGTCTTCAAATGAACATATCATTGTGTCATGTGTTGGATACTCATATTTTGATGTCCTTTATGTCCCATGTCATCGTGGCATGTGCTTTGGGTCAAAATAGCATATCTCAACTAAAGGACATGACTCATAACGAAAAGGCAATGTTGCTTAGGTGTATATATAAGAGGCCCTCATCAATAATTTGATCAAATAATTGTTTTCATACATTTTATTATTATTATTATTATATCCTAAATGGATTTATTTATATTGTAACTATTTTCGATATATAATTGGTGAGACAGATTGGTTCTCACACCATTATCCAGATAAATATAACTCAAATTGTTCACATCTAATTCTATTTGAAAGAAATTTTGATAGTGTTTGTAGAAAAGCATTGCAATATATTCTAAGGACTAATGAGGAAGATATGACAGATGAAATTTGACCTTTCAAAGGTGCCCATTTACTTGAAACAAAACAATTTATCTTGCAGTAAAGGTATCTCCCTACTCAACCATATGATTGAGTTCAACCCAATGCCAATTGGAAGAAAATACCAAGCGCTCTTCATAAAGGGGTTAGAATAAACATTCAAAGGAAAATATAACCTTTGAAAGATTACCTTCCAAAACAACCATTTTGATCATGGAAAATAGTAAGTTGCATCAAAAGGGAATTGAAAGTGCAACAACAAGCACTTATCAATGAATCTTCATCTAAAATACCAAGCTATTTGAATTTGTCGAGCCCTTGCACTATATGCACCCCACTAGACACCTTACAACCTGAGACCACCATATAAAGTTGCATAGTATACATATATTGTTTGGATTTCTTCCACTATGGGTGACCTTCGCAAATAAGAATTTCTTTGGAAATGCCATGAGGAAGAGGAATTGCACCTTCTATAATGTTGTGAGAAAGGAGAAGGAAGAAAACAAATCATTCCCTTGTAGAAGACTAATGCCAAGTTTCATAATGAATTTTCTTAGCTTCAAAATATGTTAGATTTCCTTAAAACCCAGTAATTGATTCACAATTTTCTAATTGCAAAACCAGAAATACAAACAATTGTTGCACTGGAAACTTAAATTGCAAAGACATTGAGTTTTCAAAGTTAGCATGCACAGTGGAAAATAAATAATAAATCTGAAGACAAACACATTCAACACATAGAACACGAGATATACCTAGTAAACCCCAACTCTGAGGAAACCCTACAACTTTGTGTGTCTTTTATTATCATCAGCAAAAGGGGCAATCTTCAAAAAATTTACAGCAAGGGAAAACTTCCCTTTTACCACAGTAAAACAATTGATCATCTTCCAAGATAAAACAATCCCCCTACTGCACACTCGATCTGTCATACAGTCGTGCATATCTGCCTATCCACACACACATGCGAGCTTCAAATCTCTCTTCCTAGGCACACATACAAGTGGAATAACTATGTTGAGGTTGTAAGAGCAGAACGCCCCTATCTCAATCTCCTTCTTAGTTGTTGAAGCTCTGCGATCTTCTAAAACCCTAGTATATCCCTTCACTGATCTAACACAATGCTTGTCCTCAACTGACTAGCCACTTACTTGCTCTATCTCCTCTTACCATTTTGACCTAAGCCCCTCCTGCACTCTCAACGGCTGAGATTAGCTCTTGATGAAGGGAAGAGATTAAATCATAAGTTAACTTGAGAAATTTTAATTTTTCCTAAGTCCAACTTTAGGAAATAGTTAGATAAATTACTATTTTGTTAAAATGGTTGTCTTGTGGGTCCCCCTGCTAGCCTTAGCACCTATCCAAGTAGAACCCTTACTGCTCTACTCCTATTAACACTCCCTTTTACGGAGGAAGGTGTTCTTCACTATACCCAACTTCTCTCTGAGGTAAACAAATATGTTCATTGGCAATGCCTTAGTCAGAATGTTTGTTGTATGTTGCTTTGTTGGTATGTATTGGATTATAACTATACCTTTATGAACAATATCCCTAATGTGATCATAATGTATGTCAATGTGGTTTGAGGGATTATGAAACATTGGATTCTCAGAGAGCTTGATGTAGCACAAATTGTCACAATGGATTATGGTGGGCACCAACTCTATCCCAAACAAGCCCAGGAAAAGCTTCCTCGACTAAATAGCTTTGCACCTTGCCAAACTGACAGCCATGTACTCAGCCTCAGCGAACCTCAATGCAATTGATATTTGCTTCCAGTTGAACCAAGAAATAGTTGTTGATCCAACAATAAATGTGCATCCTAATTTGCTCTTCCTATTTGTGTATCTCCTTGCCCAATTTGCATCAGTGAAGTCCTCGAGCCTCATCTCATCAACCTGTCTATACCACAATCCAAACTCTATTGTTCCCCTAAGATATCTCAATACATGCTTAGCAGCAACCCAATGCGCTCTAGCAGGCTTGACCATAAACTAGCTGAAAGAGTTAACTACAAAACATATGTCTAGCCGCATATTTACCAAATACATCAACAACCCAATCAACTGCTAGTAAAGTGAGGGATCCACTCACTTTGATCTGGTTGTATCCACCTTCCTCCAACTTGTGACTAGATGTGTGGTCATGGGCCTACAATCTTGCATGTGAAATCTCCTCGAAATCTTCAGAGCGTACTTGCCCTCACCCAAGAAGATCTCTCCATCACCTTGCCAAACCTCCAACCCAAGGAAATAATGCATCAGTCCCATATCCTTCATCTCAAACTCACCTGCAAGATCTTTCTTACACTCCTAGATGAGCTTATCTTCATCTGTCAAAATCAGATCGTCCACATATAGCACTAGAATAAGCAGCTGACCTCCAAAAACAATGTAGTAGAGGTTAGGGTCTACTTCACTTTTGGTGAATCCCAATCTCTGAAGGTTATTGTCAATCTGAGCATACCATGCCCTTTAAGTCTATTTGAGCCCATACAAGGCTCTCTTAAGTCTGCAAACATGAGTATCCATGTTGCATGTCTCAAATCCCTCTAACTGCTTAATATAAATCTCTTCCTCAACAACCCCTTTGAGGAATTGTTAAATTGGCAACTAGGGCCAAACTCCATGTGGATCAGCTTATTTATGGCAGCTGATATTTTTATTGGATCCCTCTCGTCGAGAGGTGTAGGATTGATCTAAATATCATCCGATTCCGATAAATATTTATGGAGATATGAATTTATTTTGATTATGGAATTATTATCAAGCTGACCAGCAATTTATGTAGGCTCAAGAAGCCCAAACGTCATGTCTATTCAACCTATACGTTTTTGGTATAAATAGAAGAGTTTTGATGTCATTTGCAACACATTCTTGAGGTGATCTCCTCCTCTCCACGTCTTGGGTTTTTGGAGTAGGAGAGAGACACCAAGAGTAATACGCTAGCTTACAAGTCTTGGAGGAAAAGGTATTAAACGCAACCCTATATTACAGTCATGTGATGCCCTAATCCAACGCAGGTCATGAAGATCTATCTGAAGGCTTATGAGGATGCAAACAGAGACATTATACGCTGGACCTTATACATTGTTCATGGACACCCTATGCGCATTCGTGGAGACATTCATACGTATACAATTCAAACATCTTTGGGATCTCGGATGCCTCTAAAATAAAGAGTAGCTTCAAGATGAATGTCGAAACTCTGGTAATAAAGCCGCAGTAAGGGTAACAATGGCACCACCATCAAAATCCCACACAGCCAATGAATAAGCTATTGTCATAACCGCAGTCCAATATGAAAGAGGAGCCGCATGTTTATGAAGATCTAAACGCAGTCAATGGGTCAAGTCAACAAGACCTGTTCACGCATCTGAACCTCGCACTCCTCTCTGTCATTCCATGTCAAGTTTGAGTATACGCTATACAGGTTTAAGTATACGCCATTCAAGTATGACAAAACTCTCTTATAACCAAAGTAATCGCAGAAGCCGCAGTGAATAAGGAAGTTGAGGATAGCCACAGTGATAAGGGTAATTAGGCCACAGGAAGGAACTGTTGTAGCCGCAATCTATGCATATAGATCTCAATGGTATCCCTGTGGCAGTTTAGATGTAATAAACCACAGTAACTCGGATTGCACCATGAAAATTACATTGGGCTCCGATTTTATAAGAAAATTGTTGAATTGCATGCCTCAACCCAAAGAAACATGGGCAACCCCTAGTCATCAAACATTGTTTTGGTTGTTCCAGCTATGGCCTTGTTCTTGCTATCTGTCGCCCATTCTGTTGAGGATTATATGGTGTAGTCAACTCCCTCTTGATGCCCTCCATAGCAACAACTCCTTGAATGCGTTTGAGCCTTTGAGGTGTACTCCCCACCATTATTAGACCTCAGTGCCTTGATTTGATTGCCAATCTAATACTCAACCAAGGCCTTAAACTTTATAAACTTCGAGAAGACTCCATCCTTCTTTTTCATGAAAAAAATACAAGTCTTCCTAAAGTGATCATCTATAAAGGTACTTGTACCAAGTGAGGGATACTATAGAGAAAGGACCACAAACATCTCAATGAACAAGGTCCAAGATACCCTTGGCCCTATTATCTTTGATAGGAAATGAGGTTTTGGCATACTTGCTAAGTGTTCAACCCTTGCACACCTCATGTTGATCCAAGTTGCATTGTGGCAGTCCTATTGCTATCTCCTTAAGAATCTTCAGTGCACTATGGTGCAAATGCCCCATGCCCCTATGCCACAATTCCCTAAGCTCACTGCCTAAGTCACAACCCCCTCTGTTGGTCAATGTTGTTGTTGTCTCAAACTGCAATCTGTATAGGCTCTTACGCCTAATCCCAAAGGGTTTTATAAAAACCATACATTGTTTGAAGGTCACCTCATACCCCTTATCCTCCAATGTTGAGACTGAAACAAAATTCTTCTCGAGCCCAGCTACATAAAGGACATCTCTGTGATACAGAAGGTTTCCAGACTCCCTCTCAAATTGAACTGTACTAGTACCCTCGACCTGTTATTTCCCATCATCCCCCATCTCAATGTCGAACAACGTCCTCAACTGAGCTTTCCATGCAAGGAATGAGTGAAAACTCCTCCTCAAAATGAAAAGAGAACTCATCTATCTCTGTAGAGGTTGCTACATGGTCCTTCTTGGACCCTTTCCTCTTGTTATGGCATTTAGTAGCATAATGCCCAAACTAGTAGCACAAAAAGCACTTGGCCTTGTTAATATATTTTTTCCTCCTCTCGCCCTTGGAACTCAACTCCCTGACATCGCTGCCCCTTTTACCCCTTAACTTGCCCCCTTTGCAGGCTAGGTCAAAATTTTCTTCATATTCCTTGACCTTAACATGACAAAAATAGAGCTTGTTTGTGTATCTCCTCTTGGACACAGTCACCCCATAATCGCTCCCAATCTGGAAGCTTTTCTCTGGCACACATCCCATCTGTGAAGGCTTGCCACGATTTCGCAAAACCCAACTAAGCAAAATTCACCAGATCCCTAACTGGAACTGTCTCTCCCACACCAGCGAACTCTTCCCTTGGGTAAATTTGGTGAGGTAAGACACCATAGAAACAGTCAAGAAAACAACACCCTTGCTAAAGTGGTTGTCTTGTGGGTCCCTTCACTAGCCTTGGAACCTAGGCAAGCAGAACCCTTACCGCTCTACTCCAAACAACAAAATAAAGTTACTTCTTTGAAAGAATCGAATGCTCAATTTCATGAGAAAGTTACTTCACTATAGGACTTTAAAGTCAAGCTTGACAATGTTGCTACTTCATCACAGAACACAAATTATAAAATTGTAATGAAGTTACTTCTTTGCAGAATGACACTACCAATATTTGTAATCAAAATCTTCCATTGCAAGAGACCAATATCCAACTTCTTGACAAGGACAATTCATTGCAGGACTTAATTGCCCAACTTCATTAGAAAGTTGTCCCACTTCAAAGGGATAATGTCCAAAGGTTTGATGAGCATTGAGACTTGAAACATGATTATGATCTCCTCTTTTTGTTAGAAGAGAAATAAAGCCCATCAAGGATATATAACACTCAATCAATGCTTTTTATAATAAGAGTTTTAAAAAGTACTAAAGGTACATTAGACGATAGCATCAGAAAATTGCAAATTTCCACTTCCTTTGATTTTTAAAAGTATGATGACATTGCTAATAGATGGATGCATTGCAATAATGCGCTCAAAAACACTCATGCACATGATATTCAAACATTCATTAGCACATCAAGGGAGAGATAAGGCATATTAGACAACCACCAAAACAATATACAATCTGTGTTTGATGCATTTTCTCATGCACTAATAGCAACCCATGGTTCATCCCCTCCTTACTTTGAGCATCATTCTAGTGGCATTGGTTCCAAAGAAAGACTTAGATATTTTGATACTTCATTTCCAAATGCAAGTCACTTGAATCGCTTTGCAACAATTATTTTACAAGAGCCAAATCCTACATCAATGTCTTCATCTACTACAATTTTGCAAGAAGCAAATCTTGCTCCATTTGTTGATTCATTTATTGATGATATGATGGAGCACGTTTCCATGTGATTCTTCTATTATTTATTAGTAAGGACCACATCATGCACCATTTGTTGATTCATTTATTGATGATACGATGGAGCACGTTTCCATGTGATTCTTCTATTATTTATTAGTAAGGACCACATCATGCACCTTTAAATTCTTAGGAATTACATCTTGCACCTTTTATCAGTGGATGCTAGATTCTTCACCATCCACATCTCAACCATATCACTTTCCTCATCATCAAGAGAGGAGTCATTCTTTCTCTCCATTCAACTATAAACATTCTAATTATTGCACCTAATGGTATGATAGAAGTTCATATAGATCAATGATTAAGAAGCATTGACGGAAAAAATATGGATTGGCACGCATTGAGGGGATAATGTGCAGTTCGATTAATGATTGGTCACGGCAACATTTGAGCACTTGCTTGAGGACTTCATATCGAATTGTTTCATAAACTACACAAGTCCTCAACACTCTCGCTAATTGATTGATCTTAGCAATGGCCTCTTCTTCATAGTGTTTTGGTAGAATCCATTATTTGTTTATTTTTTTAGACACGTACAAGAGGAAGACATTTTTAAGATGGATAGCCCATCTTGCCCCATCCAATGTTTCGCCTCTTGTTGAGATTTTTCACTCTCTTGCTCAAAAAGCTTGTGGTCAGTGTTGATTTTTCTAGGGCACACAAGCTAGAAAAATAATTTCCTTCAACAAGTAACTACTTCCAATGATTAGTTAGCATTAAATAACATTTAATATCATTAAGCAGTTACACAAGAAAATTTCAGCCATAAAACATGAAAGGGAAGTAAGGATAACCATGAGACAATAAGACAAAAGGCACAAAAACTTTAGAACTGAGGCCAAGGCAAAATCCACAAGGGGAAAACCTAGAGAATTCTTTCCTTATGAGAGAGAGAGAGTTTCAGTTCATCAATACATTAGAAATAACCATAGCAAAATAATAACCAAACCAAGAACCAAGAACCAAGATCAAATGTCAAGCCAAGTGCCATGCCCTCCTTCAAATTTCTAGCCCTCATTTTCTCCTAAAATTCATTGGATTAGAGATCTTTAAGATAAAATCAATGTATCAAATGAGGAAGGAACTCCTTTATAAGTTTATATAGTCTTTTGAAAGGGGTCGAATGGGTGCCTCTTAGGGGCCCAATTGACCTAAAATAATAAGAGGCTGACTTGAGCAAATTTTGGAGGCAAAGTATAATTTTCAATTTCTTCCCATGATGAAAATACCAACCATGGCTACCATATTTTCCAACACTCCCTCTTAACTAAGGAGGTACTTTTCATTCTCTCTCAAGATCAATCTTCCCGACCAATCATAGGTCTCACAACGCACAACCTAAGGAAGAGATCTCAAATACAAGTCTCTCTCTCTATCAAGATCAATCTCCCTGACCAATCCATAGGTCGCACAGCCACAGCCTAAGGGAGAGATCACAAGTCTCATCATAAGGAAAGATAGCATCAAACATGTCCCATCAATCAATATCATTCATGAGGCCATACTCATATGCACAAGGTCCATCTCCTGAACCAATCCATAGGTCTCACAGCCACAACCTAAGAGAGGAATCCCTTTCTCAATCACCGCCTATATAGTCTCTATATAATCTCATGGTCCACGAATTAAGGGAGAGAACTCATCCTTCCCAACCAAACCATAAGTCTCACAGCCACAACCTAAGGAAGGGAACTCAAGGTCAATCTCCCCGACCACTCACAGCACACAGCCTAAGGGAGAGAACACTAGATCAATCTCTCTGACCAATCCATAGGTCTCACAGCACACAGCCTAAGGGAGAGACCACGAACTCAGTGCCTCAGAACCAAGTTCCCTGACCAAACTAACTGATTTCCTAGCCCACAACCTAAGGGAGTGACAATCTTCCTAACCAATCCATAGGTCCCACAGCAGCAGACACTAAGGAAGATTCATGATGTTATTAATCGATGCTCCCTCTCCAAAGGGATTCTCATCCATTCCAATCTTCTAACATAAACATCATCAACCTGCTCAACAGCTAAAAAGTAACCATGGTGGATTTCAGCAATTTATCAAACATTTCAGTAGACAACAACATCCAAATATTCATTCAGCTTCAGTTGGGGTAGCAATCAAGGTTGAATCTAGCAAATATCAGCAACCTGCTCATCAATAGAAAAGTGTTCAATAATCGAATCCAGCAGAAGATCAAATAGATCAGCGACTAGATTCACAAATCAGTTTCAATAGTGCTATATGCAGCAAGACCATCCACGTCATTCAAACCAAAACAACTCCCAGAATACATCCAATTCAGATAAAGTTAGCAATTTCAATCATCAAGTGGTTCAATGAACCAATCAGAAGGAATCATCAAATCAAGAACAGAGTCTCGCAACTTAATTTTTTCTCAAACAAGTGTCCACGCACTCACAGTCCATTATGCCACAACCTCAACAAGATTTCACTAGGCTCGTGCCAATCTTTCAATCTTACAATCAGCTCCCTTTTTCACTGGATGAAGAGGACCTCAGTCCTTGTCAAGAACACATCATCAATGCATAACGAAAGAGTCATGAGCTCTTTTTCAATGAATTTGGATCAATATTAATCTTCAAGAATTCAAACCATCTTACTACTATGGATCAAAATGTGCTTCAATCAGGTTGATCTTGTCTGCTCCCTTTAAGTCCAAAGCCCATCTAATCACTAGTCTTAACACTTTGTTCTTCCATCTTTTCAACAATGACCACAACCTTGACATACTTCATCATGTTCCTGCAATTTTCACCAAGAGGCCATGGAAGAACAAATACAACCAAGCATGACATACAAAGACAAGAGACTCATAATGAAACAATAATAGAAATAATCAAGAAAGTACTTATCTCTTGAGAATGTGTCAGCTTCCTCATTATCTTAGTCTTCTTGGGTCCAGTTATCCTCGTTCAATTCATCAAAGAGTTAATCTCATCCACATCATCATCATCAAAGAGTCCACACCATCAAGGAGTCCATATCTTCATCAAGAAGTTGACCTCGTCCACATCATCATCAAGGAGTTGACCTCGTCCACATTATCATCAAGGAGTTGACCTCGTTTGTATCATCAACGAATCATCAGTAACAATTAAAAATAAAAGAAATACAAGGTACTTGTCTTTTGAGAACATGTCAACTCCCTCTTAACCTTTAGCCTTCTAGCATCCAACCTGCAAATCAACCTTACCATCAGGATGTCAGATCTTCTAGGAGCTAGGGAATCTTCTTTCTTTTAAACAGAAGTGATCAATCCATAAGCCCAAGGTTTTCTCAACCCCTTTTTGTCTAGATAGGGTTAACAACTGATTGGCTACGGTTTGCAATTTGTATAGCTAGGATTTTGACTTCAAACCCAATAATTCATCAAGATCAATCTAGGGTTTACAAACCATAGATGAGTAACATTCATCCTTGCATTCTTATTCAACTTCAACATTTGATTTCAATATCAGCATTAAGAATGACCAAAGTTAGATTTTAGCCCACAACCCTAGGGTTCCCTTGCTAGGGTTTATAGATTCAAAACATTTCACTTGACCAAACCCTAGATTTGTGCAATCTCAGCAAATTTCAAATCCGTCATCAAAAATTTGGTCAAATTTTGAAGAGGATCTTTACCATATTTTGCCATTCTTGCATTCTTCATCATTCTTGTTCTTAATATCAATATTAGTCCTAGGGTTTAGTCATATCCAAACCTTCTTGCAGTAATCTCAACATTTTCCTCTTCATAGTGTGGTAAACCTTATTATTCTTATCCAAAATATCTTTAGTCATTTATTACTCTTCTTGCCATTCAAGTCTTCGAAGACGAACACAGCCTTTCATTCATTGTCTAAACACATGACTCCTTCAGTTGAAACAGTTGTCCTTAATGTAAATCTCCAGATACAAGTATCATGAGACTGAGCTACTCATCAAAGTTTGATTACACTAAAGGAGGCATCTAGGTGACACTCTTGGATCATGGGAGAGTTTGCTCCTTTGCTTTTAGGTCAACCTTATCTACAATGTGGGTTTCAATCTTCGTTTATGTATGGATGGTATCATACTTCAGAGATACAAGGTATATTTCCATCACAGTAGCTTTGAATGAGTCATTACAGAATAGTGAGCTTGAATGACAGTGATAGACTTCTGGTCTACCACAATAACTTGGGTTAATCACAGATATATCCAACACATCTGCCACATTCTCAGATCAAGGAGGTTTATCCTTCAAACAAAATTTTATTAGTCAAATTGTTTGACCTGAGGAGACTCAATTTGATTCATCAAGGGACAATCTGAGGAATTTTGGCCTCTATAGTTTTGAAATTTTTAGGATATCTAAGAGGCGGCTCGTACCTTCATCATTTGAATAACAATACCAGCACAAAGATTTCAGAACTTAACTTATTCCTCAAAGATATGATGCATAGGTAGCTCCCAAAAATCACCACATAAATTATTTTCTCTTGACCATTAACACTACAAGAGTTAGATCATATCACAGAGCTAGAACAAGCCACGACAATAAGCCTTGGATCATATCATAGTTGCTTGGTCAATGATGAGACAATTCGATCACACTTTCTATCTATCAAAGATATTTTGAATTTATTATTCTTAATAAATTATATGTGCAAGGTCGGCCAGTTTTGTAATGTAGGCTCACATGCCCAACAGATGTGTCACACACCCTCATTGATGGATATAAATACAGGAAAAGTTGGAGAGAATTTCATAACAACACAACACACATCTTCCTCTCTCATCCTAAGAGTACGAGCTACCTGGAGGACGAATTTCAGCCACACGTGGGAAGGATGAAGAGGACAGACCGTACGGCTGAGCTGTAGTACGATTTTCTACTGCTAGGGTTTCGCAGAAGTTTGACCAGCGTTGACTTTGGTCAACGCTTGGTCCAATCAAGCTGAAAACTTGTGGAAGGTTCGATTTTTGAAGGCCGTACTACCTGGCACAAAAATCGAGGTCAAAGGGTTGACCGTTTTGCTGATGCGTTGACTTTTAGCTTGCTGCCCCTGCGTTGACTTTTCAGGACAGCGTTGACTTTTGTAGAATTGACTTGGGTTGACTCATCTACTGGTTGGAGGGTTGTTGTGACACATGCTGGGCTGGCTGACCAAAGGAGACTTTGCTGGTTGAAGCATCCTGTTGACCACCGAAACGAACACACACATTTTTCCTGTTTCTGATTTGTCTTCTGTAAGATCTGCTTATATGTTCTATCTGCATTTTGCTTAACTACTTGTATGATTGCTGTGAGAAAAGTGAAATTGCTCTTAGCATAGAACATCTTCAAAAATTTACATGGTATCGGAGCTGAGGTGAAGACAAACTCTATCTATAGCAATCATCATCAAAGGAAATGGATTCCACTAAGCTTGAATTCAGGGAGAATGACAAGCTGACTGGAAGTGATGACTTCCATGCCTGGAAGATGTTATTAGATCTCAAATTGGAAGATCATGATCTCCTAGATCATGTGACAAGGAAGATTCAAGAACCTCCATCAAATGCCTCTGCTGCTGTTAGAAACAAGTATAAGAAGGGAGAAATCAGAGCAAAGCTGCTGATCAGGGAATCCATAAATAAGAGTCTGGTTGCCTACATATCTGAACTAGGCACATCCAAGGAGATGTATGACAAACTGATACTTATGTTCCAAGTAAACAATGTGAACCAAGTGTTATTCCTCAAGAACAAGTTGAAGAATATGAAGAAGGGCCGAGACGAGTCTATTCAAACTTTCTTTATGAAGTTGACCGAAACCAGGAACAACCTGCTAGCTATTGGGGAGACAATAGCTGATCGTGAGATGGTTCTCACCGCACTTGGAGGACTTCCATATGAATGGCAAGTATTCACAACTACCATTCTCAACAATAATACCATTCCTAACTTTGATGAGCTTCTGTCTAGATGTATGCAAGAAGAAACAAGGATGAAGGAATTTGATAATGAAAGAAATGTTGCCTATGTTGCTCATTCCCGAAAGAAAAACTCTGGTGGTTCTAAGGACAAAGGAAGGACTAAGACTGAAGAGAAGAAGGGTAAATGTTTCACCTGCCATAGGACTGGACACTATGCTAGAGAATGCCCCTTCAAGAAGGATTCTCCCGATAGTGACGATAACAACAACAACCGAAGGAATGGGAATCGAAGAAATGACAAATCCAAAGGAAAGAAGAAGGCTCACTTTGGAGGAAACAATCAACCTTCTAAAAGGAACAGAAATACCAGGTATGAGGAGTCTAATGTTGTTGA
>APFE030997313.1:809-16082 GCA_000404065.3 Pinus taeda
TTTGGGGTTTATACACCATAGTGTTTATAATAATAGGGATCATGGGGTTATAGGGAGCTAGAATAGTAGAGTTAGCTGTTAATATGGGTGAAACACATGAGTGAGGGCTGATTCAACAAATTTTCTTTGAAAAACAACTTGAAATAAGGAGTACATCAAAATGAACAGATTTTTGCACAAGAAATGTGGCTTCTTAAAGCCATAAGAATTTTTCAAAGATATTAATTTCTGTACTCTGTGCATCTAGGGAAAGGGTGTTAGTAATGAGTGAAATACATATCAAAACAGGGGAATTAGTCATGCTCCAGTATGTTGCCTTTCTTGTAGATGTTTCAGCAAGCTTAGTCTTGGAAGAGACAACTTTTCTGCAACCCCAGCTACCTACCCAACTAGTTATCCTAACATTTTTTGTTTGCTTCTTGGAGGGTGCACTTGAACTAGCAACCCTTTGAATGCCTTTTCTTTTCATTGGCTTTTGCTTTCATTTCCTATCTAAAACAACCCTTATTCCTTCCAAGGTCCCAGATTAAGCAGTTGAGAGCCTTAGTTTCTCTACCTAGCTACTTATCTGCCAAGATTTAACAGTTTGGACAGATTTCCTTCTCTATTCTGCAACATAAAAATTGAAAACATGGCATGATCCAGATTAGACTATTGGACCACCCATGAAAATTGAGTTTTTACCAAGACTGATACAGACATTGCCTTCCTAGGGAAATATGAGATCTTTGCATTACTCAAAGCTGAGCATATTTGGACCTTTGATATCCAATCATGAAATATGAAACCTATTGGTATAGGTATCCAACAGTTGTATTTGATGGTTGTATTACAGTGGTGATTGATTTTGAGCTTCAATGTTACTGATGTGTCTAGTATGAAAATTTGATGAAATGTGGCCTTTATAGTGTGTTGTTATGTACCAGAAGTATCCAATCTGAAAATTTATGAAACATGGTCCCTAGAGGAAGAGTGAAGGTGGTAGCCTTCTATAGGTTGCCGCCTACATATTGGTTAAAATATCAGCCAATTCAAGAGCTAGGGGGTTGTAGGTCCCTTCCAGTAGAAGTTGGAGAATGAGAGAAGGTTGTAGCCTTCAATAAGTAGATGCCTGAGTACTGGAAAAAGTCTGCACCAGTACAAAACTTGTAAACACTTTCTATAATAAGAAGATTGAAGACTGAGATGACAACAACGGTGGTTTTTTCCCATATTGGGTTTCCACCTAAAAAATCTTGATGTTGATGTGATTTTCTTATGTGTGTTGATTTATTTTGTTCTTACTACATCTGTTTACTGCTTAATGCATCACACTTAGATTTATGAAAAATAATTAGTTGTTTATCAAAGTTTATTATCTATATGTTGGTTACATTGTTTAAAAGGTTCATACATACGCTGATTGGCTTCTGTAAAGTAGCATATATAGTTTGAAAAGGAAAATCATTATTACGAAATTATAAATATTGATTCACCCCCCCTCTTAGCATTTTTCCCAACAATTGGTATCAGAGGAAGTCCTTTAGAAGAAGCTTGATCACTTGAAGGGAGATCTTACAAGATGAGCAATCATGAAGGAATGGGATCGATCAGACCAACAATCTTCAATGGGAATAACTTAGCATACTGGAAGATTAGAACCAAAGCCTATGTTCAATCACTTGGAGCTCATGTTTGGGAAATTGTGGAAGGAGGATACCAATATCAACAGTAGTCCCCATAGATCCTGCATAAAAGAAAGCATATGAAAACAATGGAAAATCTATCAATGCATTATTGGGAAGTCTATTAGAATCATAATTCATCAAAGTCATGCACCTCAACAAAGTCAAAGCCATATGGGAAAAAATAATTCGTAGCTATGGAGGATACTCCCAAGTAAAACGTGCTAAGCTCCAACCTCTCAGAATTCAATATGAAACTCTCAAGATGCATAGTGATGAAAGTATTGCTAGTTACTTGTTATGAGTAGATGAGATTCTAAATTGTATGAAGAATCTAGGTGAAGAAATAAAGGAGGCCACTTTAGTAGGGAAAATTTTGAGATCTCTATCTTCTAAATTTGAGTCAAAAGTATCTTCCACTGAAGAAAAGAAGGATCTACAATCTATTATTTTTGTTCAACTTCATGGAATTTTAAATTCCTTTGAAATGAGGAAAGGCGGTCCATCAGATATCACAGAAGTCGCTTTAAAAGCCTTAGAAAAGGGAAAATAAAGGGAAGATCTCAATGAATCAAGATATATATAAGAATAATATGAGGTAAACTTTGTGAAGAAACTTCAACGGGGTTTCAGAAGATTCAGAGGTAAGCCTCCTTTCAAATGTTTTGTTTGTGGTAGAGTTGGTCACTATGCTGCTAAATGTCCTCATAAAGATAATCATGACGAAGGAAATGATTCGTCAAAAGGTAATAGGAAATAGTTTGTTAATAGAATAAGTTACTATAGTCATGAAGATAGTGATGGCTTGTCTAATAGTGATGAAGATGAATTTGAATAAGATATTAAACTACTCATGGCTTATGAAAATGATGATTTTATGGATGCCTTAGAAGAAGAAGATTTTCTTGAAGACCTAAACTTAAAATATGTTTGGAAGAAAAGAATATAGTCATAGAAACTTTGACACATCAACTCACTGAAAGGGAAAAGCACAATGAAAAATTAGAATGTGAAGTAATGGGTTTAAGAAAAGAACTTGAGAAAAAAAAATCTTTGAATCTCATATTTGCTAAAGGATCAGAAACCTTAGATGAAATCATCAAGGTTCAATGTTCCCCTATTTTAAAGACAAGTTTTGGATATACTAGAGAAACATCCCAACCAAAAAATCCTTCATCCATCACTAGAAGCTATCTTGATGCAACAAAAACTAGTGAACAATGCTTCAATCCTTATCAAAAGCCTAAAGATAATCCCTAGGTAAATCATGCTCATTTTACTCCAAGGGTTAACATCAATATAAGAACCAACCAAAATATTTTATGATCCTTTAATGGACAATGTTTTTCATGCCATAACTTTGGTCATAAGGCTACTCAATGTGTTTCTTACAAAATTATCATGACAAGAGAAGCAAGAAAACGAAGGAGCATGACAAGAATCAAGAAAATCTCTTATAATAAATTTTCAACTCTAGAAGATGAAATTGAATGTTCATTTTGCAATAAATTTGGTCATGAAGAATTTGAATGTAGGAGAAAATTTCGGCAAATAGTTCAAAAGGAGAAAAAATCATCAAATTCCAAGGTATGAAAAAAGAAGGAATTTCAATTAGAAAGATGTGGCATAGCTTTGTTTGTAGAAGGAAAAGAAAAATAGTTGTACATTGATAGCGGATGATCAAAAAACATGACATGTGATAAAGATAAACTCACTACATAGAAAGCTTTAGAAAAGGAAAAGAATGTCTCTTTTGGAAATGACACACCAGCTGTCGTTAAGGGTAAAGGTTCTATTTTTCTAAAATAAAAGGTTAAAGCTGGAAATGTTATGTATGTTGATGGTTTAAAGAATAAATTTTTGAGTGTTATTCAAATGTGTGATCAAGGAAATGAAGTTGTGTTTCGATCAAAAGAATGTGTGGTTCGTGAGATTGACATGGGTAAGACCATAATCAAAGGTACAAGAACTATAAGCAATCTATATATACTAAAAGGAGGTCAAGAACAATGTTATCTAAGAAAAATAGAAGAGAACTAGTTATGGTACAGAATATTGGGGAATCTAAGATTTTCTCAAATAAAAAAATCATGAAGGTTCAAGGAGGTTTGTCATTTTCCAGATATCATCATCCCAGAAAATACAATCTGCAAACCATGTTAATTCGGTAAGAAAACTAGAGTTCAATTCAATGCCAAAGAAGTATCGGCAAGTAAGCCTCTTGAACTCATTCATATTGATTTTTTTGGGTGAGTAAGAAAAAAGTGACCTCATGGAGAAGAATACTACATTTATTCAATGATGATTTTTCTAGAATGTGTTGTATTGGTTTACTAAAGTATAAAGATGAAGCATTTGAAAAGTTTAAGGTCTTCAAAGATTTAGTTGGAAATGAATTAGATCTAAAAATCAAATGTCTCAGATCTGATCGTGGAGGAGAATTCATATCAGATGAATTTTTGAATTTTGTGAACAACATGGAATAAAGAGACAGTTCTCTGTTTCCAGAACTCCTCAACAAAGCTCATGTACATGTAAATATTCTCAACAAAGCTCATGTACATGTAAATAGTGATCATGCTCCATATGAACTTTGGTATGGTAAGCCTCCTACTTTGAAACACTTCAGAGTTTTTGGAAGAAAATGTTTCATCAAAAAGACTGATGAAAAAATTGGTAAGTTTGAACCCAGAGCAGATGAAGGAATATTTCTTGTTTATTCATCTAGAAGTAAAGGATGCAAAAGTTATAATAATAGACCTCGAAAAATTGTTGAATGCATTGGTGGTGTAATCAATGAAGCATGCATAAATCCAAAATAGGTGACATCAACAAATGAAGATGATAATGATGAAGATGGTGAATTCTTTCTCGTATCAAATCAAAATGATATTGATGAAGAAACCAATGAATCATTAGAAGATACATTTGACAATGAAAAGGCTCCATTGAGGTATGTTCAAAAGAATCATCCAGCATCTCAAATTCTAGGAGAAAAAGGGTCTGGAGTATAGACAAGAAGAACTCTTGTAGGAGCTCCTAGTTATCTAGCATTATTATCCTCCATATAGCCACAAAATGTAAATGAAGCTAGAAGAGATGAATGTTGAGTTAAGGCCATGGATGAAGAACTTGACCAGATTGAAAATAATGATACTTGATAATTAGTTCCTAGACCTCATGATAAAAATGTTATAGGAACAAAATGGATATTCAAGAATAACTTGAATGAAAATGGAGAGGTAACTAGGAGTAAATCAAGGCCTTTTTGTAAAGGATATGCTCAACAAGAAGGTATATACTTTGAAGAAACTTTTGCACCTGTTGCTAGACTTGAATCCATAAGAATGTTTCTTGCTATTTCACGTTTTTGAAAATTCAAAGTTTATCAAATGGATGTAAAATCTACATTTCTTAATGGAGATTTAGAAGAAGTATATGTTGAACAACAGAAGGATTAATTATGGGAAATTATGCAAAGCTTGTATGCAAACTCAAAAAGGCTTTATATGGATTGAAACAAGCTCCAAGGGCATGTTATTATCATCTTGCCAAATATCTTCAACAACAAGGTTTCACAAAAGGATCTACAGACAACAACTTGTATACAAATATTGAGAATAATAAACTACTAAATATTGTTGTTTATGTTGATGATATCATCTTTGGCAGTAATGAATAATATATGAGTCAAAACTTTGCTTCTGTTATGAAACAAGAATTTGAAGTGTCTTTACTTGGAGAACTAACTTATTTTCTTGGTCTACAGGTGCAGCAAACAAACGATGGCATCTTTCTTTTACAAACTAAACATCTCAAGCAGATTTAGAAGAAGTACGGAATGGAAGATTCCAAACTAGTATGTACTCCAATGGTAATAGGATGTAGTCTTAGTTCTAATGATGAATCTCTTACAGTGAATCAACCAGTGTACATATCTGTGATTAGAAGCCTATTGTATCTAACTGGTACCAGACCAGATATCATCCATGTGGTAGGAATTGTTGGAAGATTCCAAGAAAATCCAAAGGAATCACATTGTCAAGCAGTAAAAATAATATTAAAATATCTCCAAGGAAGTCAAGGCTTCGGTCTATGGTACCCTACTAGTACAGATCTCACTCTTCATGCATATATAGATGTGGATTGGGGTGGAAATGATTATGACTAAAAAAGCACTAGTGGAGGTGCATTCTATATGGGATCACGATTAGTATCTTGGTTCATCAAGAAACAAAGTTTGATTTCCTTATCTACGGTTGAAGCTGAATATGTGATTTCTGCATATTGCTACACATAACTACTCTGGATGATGAAAACATTACAAGATATTCAAATCACATGCTCTCCACCCATCTCCATTGTATGTAATAATACAACTGCTATTGTTATTTCGAAAATTCCAGTTATGTACTCCAAGACCAAGCACATACCCATTAAGTACCACTTTCTATGAGAACAAGTGCTTGAAAAAAGGGTTAAGTTGGAGTATGTTCCCTCCAAAGAATAGGTTGCTGATATATTTACCAAACCTCTTCCTAGAGAAGCATTTGAATATCTCAAACAAAAGATGGGAGTTGTTTCTGCCTCATCCTACTGTTAAAAACCTATTTTCTAAGGAATGTTTCTATATGTGGATTTCATGGAGCAGATTCGTCTGTCTATGCCAATTTCTGTGCTTGTAGTAGCTTATGTGTTTTTTTGATAGAAAAATAGTGCGTCAGACACAAAATCAGTTTTTGACATGGATGTTCATTTTGATATTGATGGTTACAGTCTACTGATATGCTTTTTCATTGAAGTTTACTTAATTGATGAAGATGCTTTGATGAATGAATTGTTGAAAATGCATAGGTAGCACAGGTTCAGGGGGAGCATTAGCCTTCAAAAACATTATGCATTATTGGCATCATGGTTGTTGAATTCAACTATAGTCTCAGATATTAATATCATTTATTGTAAAGGTCATGTAACAACCTATGGTGTAATAATATGTCTCTTTCTATCATAGTCTATTATGAATGAGTCCTTTTGGACCTTGTTATAGGAAAAAATGACCTCCTCATTAACTTAGAGGTGAAAGACAACATGACTGAAGCAAAGACCACAATTGCAGGCCTTCTATCCACACTAACGCTGGTTTTACATTGCTAACCTGCTTTATAAAGCTTGTTACCAAGCATAGAGGAGTGTTAGTTACCCTGCTAACTCAAGTTGTTAGACCAAGGGGAGCGTTAGTGAAACTAAGAGATGTCGAGTGGATCAAGCTAACAAATCTGCTCACAAATATCTAGATATTTATCCCTAAATTTGCTCAAGAAAAGAAGGGAAAGTCCCAAAAATTGAATTATTTGGGGAAATTCCAATCTGAGAATGAAGGCAAATGGGAAAAATCTTGAAAACAGGGCAGGTTGATGGATTTTTCCCTACTGAAATCTAGGAGGAGCTTGGTAGACCTAACTCGATTACTACATAAGCAGTGAGACAACCATTGCAAAAGGGGTCAGAGCATTTGAAAGGATAGCCCATTAAGCTATTGTGAACTGTCATACACTTGAAAAAGTGAGCTAAAAGAGAGAGAGAGAGAGAGAGGAAGAAGGGGAAAGGGAAGGCTGATACAACGGATGGTTGTAATCACTCTTCCATTATAAATATAGAACTGTAGTTGTGTTCCCTACTCCATAGTGTCGGTAACATTTTTCATTGAGTTGTTCATTTCGATACTTGTCGAGTTGAGTAGTTTAAGTTGTATACAAATATATGTTCATTGTGAATTCTTATATTAGTTTTGTAGATTGTATGCTGTGATTGTGTTTTCCTTTCCTTTGTGCAGGAATTGTCTTAGAGCCGACTTTAGAAGGGTTCTTCTTGGCTGCATTGAGATCTCCAAACAAATCTAGAAGGAGATTTGAGGTAAACACTCTTTCCATACTTGGTTAACTGATATTTGATAGATGAAGATGTGTATAAATTGGTAGCTTCTGTAGATAATCTTACAGTCTGTCAAAGTTCCCAGGAAGGCCTTTGAGGGTAGTTTTCATTCTCCATACACTGTGCATTTTACCCCATAGTAGAATTGGCGACTCCACTGGGGACTATACATCTAGTTCCTGGTTTACCCAGACTCCTTTCAGTTCTTCTCTTTCTTCTAAGAGCTCCCTACTTATTCAAATCCTTTTCTGATCCATCAACTATCTTGTTACATCCTACTAGTTTGCATTCTCCTTAGAAACTAATCCTAAAGGCCCTTTGTTTGATCAATTTCCCTCACTAACGCAGGTTACCAGGCTAAAGAGAGCTTTATAAAGCACCGTGTCTATGTACACGGAGTGTTAGTGGACCAACTAACTCTCTGTTTACACTTAAACAAAGTGTTAGTCTCCCATTTCCATGATTTCGAGTAGTGTCTATGGACCAAAAGGGGCGGGGGGATTTTCTCATGGGCTGAAGTAAGATCTGCAACTATATTATGTTAGCAAATTTGGTGTGCAAACAAAATATTTTTAGGAAAAAGTTTTAGTTTTTCTCTCTTAAAATACATTTTTTTTTTAAAGAAAGACTGATAAATTGTATTCATCCTTCTGTAAAAATAGTGATAAGCTGCTTCATTTTGGTTTTCAGTAGTTGTTAGGAAATATTGGAAAAATAATCTTTATATGCCAAGTGTTGAATGGCCTTTTAGATTGCCACAGACGAAATCTATAAATATTGTTGAAAAGATAAAATGTAGAATAAGACTTGTGCATAAAATTTATTTATTATGTATTTTATTTTATTTTATTTATTTTATTTTTATTTTATTTTATTTTATATTTTATTTTATTTTTTATTTTTTTAATTTTATTTTTTTATTTATTTATTTATTTTTCAAAGCATTGTTCTCCATGATTTATTGAGTCAAGAGTCTCACCATATTCATACATCAACACCCCTACCAAAGACAAATAATCAAGTACATTTAAAATTTACATTAAAATCAATTAGTTACTCTTTTGAGTAAACCAACATTAGCTAGGCTGGGATCTTTGGATAAGCATGTGAGTGAGCTGCCCAAGGTTGAAAACCAAAACTAGTGTCATTAGCGAGTGAAAAATCCTTCTGCACTCATATTACCAGGACCACTACACTAATAAAAGAGTGAAATATGAGACAACATCGGACTGTAATTGAAGGTAGCCCGCCTTCTCTTACAAATCCTTTGGGCATTCTGTGTACTGGGGGTCCCTTCGGGGATTTCGGAACTTAGTTAGGGACTCAGGTTTCTTGCCCACATAGCATGCTGTCTACGACTATATCCCCCCTGGTAATGTCTGTGATTTGAGGTATCTCTAGTGGCCAAAACTTCTAGGTCCTGACACAAGGTGACTAGGACAGGTTGTCCTGGTACCTAACACGAACAAATCTACTCTATCTTCAATTTTTGGGAGGGTGCTCGTCTTCACGAGATTACTTGGCCCCTCAATCTGAGGTTCAGGTGAAGCTCTAGAGTAACCGTAACCGTACATTTGGCCATCCTTCTCTGTTATTCATTGAGATACTGGGTTTCATCTCCAGTGATCACTGCTTATCAGACGAGGTACTTTCCCTCTGTTTTCTGATTGATATATTTAGTGTATTTTTTATTTTTAGGTACCCGAATGTTATCATTTTTGAGACTTTAAAGAATATAACATTAAAATTTATTTGATAAAATTTAACGGTCACTGTGGCTACATCCAACTGTCATTGTAACTCCAGACTATTGTTCGGACTTCATCCACTCATTGTGGAAGATCCACCAAGTTCCACTGACTCGGATTCCTCATATTCGAGGAATTAGTCTCCTAAATCTCACACGAGATCTGTGTGGATGATCGACGATTCAAGTTTGCTAGAGGATTTCTTCACGGAAGGATTTCTTCCTCACTTTAACACTCCACTCACAAATACATCGAACCCTATCGTGGTTCTTGTGGTACCTGTATTTCCTTCTTGAGTAGGTGGAACTTTCACATCTATCCAGTCAACGAATCATGGGTTGTGGAATTTTAGAGACACTGTTGGTCCTCTACTACTTTGCCAGTCAACAGTCATCACAACACCAGTAATGTGGAATCCCACTATCCTGTCTGTCCTAGGTACGACAACTCACCTAACACCCTCTATAAGTGGAACCCAGCAGATGCCAGGTTCCACTCCTATGGTGCCACAATGCATACCTGTTGAGCCTCAAACCTGCACCTTCCTATACACCCTCTCAGCCTTCTTTTTCCACTTACTTCATCCACCCAATTGTTAAATCATTGCATTATAGTCTAAAAAGAACTTTTTATATGGTTTTTTGACTATGCTTATGACTATTGTTTGGTTTAGTTTTTTTTGTTCATGCAGCTGCGGAAACTTGTCAGTTTCCGCAGCCAGCACATGATTGCGCAGCTATTTTGTTAAAAGCTGTGCTACAGCTGTCCTATGAAGAAACGAGCTACATGGGCAAGCTCCAGGTGACGGATACATGGAACGTGTCCCTTCAAATCAGCCAAATCATCCATGGAAGGTCACGGTCAACGAAGGTCAAAGAAAAAGCCAACCAAGGAGTTCAGTGGTGGCACGTCTCTGTTTTGAGCACGTGAACGTTACGTGGCACAGTCCTCAGCTCACGAAGACACCGACACACCTGGAGATCATTCCCGTAACCTGAATCCAACAGCTATCACTCCGGAGATTTAATAGACATGATGACAGTTACGCTAGATCTCGGCTGAAGGGATCTACGTGTCTTTGGAAACACAGTCAATAGTGTAGGAGTTAGTTAGTTAGTTTTAGCATTTCGCCATTATAAATAACGCATCAATGAATGCTGTAAAAAGAGCTTTTTGGATATGTGAATTGTGAACTGATGTGTTATCACCCCACTGTTTATATATGTTGCTATTTTAATATATGAGAAGACTTTTCTGAGTTTATTCATGTGACTACTCGTTGACTGGCTGAAGTGGCAGAGGGCCCCTGCGTGCTGAAGCCTTGTAAAGTTTCCATTTGGTTTTATTATGTTTTTGTTTTTATAATCATTAGCTTGTACATAACACACTGTTTGATGTTTCTTAACTCACTGCTGTTTATATTTTCACCTCTGTTTTCTTATAGCTGTCAACTGATCAGTGTTTTTCTGCAGGTTTTCTTAGGTAGCCTAGGCAAATTTTCATCTTTTTGATAACTATTGACATATGAGATCATCTTGTCCTTCCTGCTAACTTTCATTTTCTGAAGTTTAATTTCAACACTGTCTTTTCCAAGTTGTAATTTGCTTATTTATTTTTCTGTTATTTAGATATCATACTGCTCACCAGTTTATGGTTTCTTTCTATAGTCAAGTGACTCTATTAGCAAGAAATCAGAATATTACTAACTGTAGTGTGATTTAGTTATCATATTGCTTAAACTCATTCATGATTGCTTCCCACAAGGTAAACTAAGCTGAAGGGTAAAGGATCAGAAGAGTTGAAGTAGTGTGATTAGTTTCCTTTCTGCAATTTAATTTCTTGCAATTTAGTTATCATATTGCTTAAAATTATTCATGGTTGCTTCCCACAAGGTAGATTGAGCTGAAGGGTAAAGGACCAGAAGAGTTCAAGTAGTGTGACTAGTTTCTTTTATGCAATTTAGTTTCTTGCCATTTAGATATCATATTGCTTGACTTGTTCATGATTTCTTCCCACAAGGTAGATTGAGCTGAAGGGTAAAGGATCTGAAGAGTTTAAGTAGTGTGGATTAGTTTCTTTGCTTTTAGTTTGATTTGCTTTTAGTTTTTACTTTCTTTTCATTCAACAACAAGGATACTGGGCCATTATCATTAGTTCACTGTTTGATGCATTTACTTCCTCTTAAGAATTGATTTCAGTTTAGTTGTTTTAAAGCTTTCTTTCTGAGTACTTTCAAGTTTGGGAAAATCACTGTAGAAACCATCACCATCTATACTCCATACTTCACTTTCATTCTCGCCATCACACATTAGGGAAAGATAAATCCAAAAACAAATTAAAACTCAAAAACGACAAAAGACTAAGGAATTGGTTATCTAGTACATATAGTACACTTCACTTCATCAGTTTATGAACCCCGTATTGACATTTTAATTAGAAATTTAGATCACACTAAATTGACCAAACATTTTGGCTCCGTTGCCGAGGAAGTGAAATTAGGTAGCCAATTTCTAAAAAAAAAAAGAACATGAAAATTTCAAGGAAGGAAAATTGATAACCTTTCAAAGTATGCTCTCCTCTTTCACTTAGTGTGATCTGGAGGATCAGAAACAAGAAATTTGTTGTTAATAGTTTCTTTAGTATGCTCTCTTCTTGCACCTAGAGTGACCTGGAAGATCAGAAAGAGAATTATTAGCGCGACTTGAAGAAAAATAAAAAATGACATGCATAGAGCAAGAGATTCTAGGGGAAGGTTTTTAGCTAGAGCCAAGAGTTCAATTTCTACAACTCCATCTACTTCAAGGAATAGACAAGAGACACCTCCATCATCTCCAACTTACACTCCTAGCCCTAGGATTCCTGGAATTCAAGAGGCAGTAGTTGACTCTCCCACACCATCCATCGAATTTGAATTAGGAAGAGACCCTTTCCTTCCTTCTACATGGAGACAAATTGTAATTGAAGAAGTAGAATCACCTGAGGAAGAAGAGGGAGAAATTCCCCCTCGTTCACCCTTAGTAGAGGAACCAGAGGACTCTAAAGTCTCTGGGGAAACTACCATGACAGAAGAAGGAGCAAACGGATTTGGTAGAGGTAGAGGTAGAGGAGGAGGAGGAAATAATGGAGGAGGTAGAGGTAACATTGGGGGAAATAGGGATGGAGATAACTCATTCGGATTTCCTATAGTTGATGAGGACTCCCGAGCCACAATGAAAAACATCTCACCATCTATCCTCCCAAACTTCCATGGGTTAAGAAATGAGGACCCTGAAACATTTCTATTTGAGTTTGAGGTCGTGTGTCGAACTTATGATTAATTGGAAGACTCTCAAAAAACTCAAACTGTTTCCTTCAACATTGAAAGGAGCAGCCTTGAAATGGTTCATGGGATTACTCACTCAATCCATTAGGACTTGGAATGATATGAAACAAACATTTTTGGATATACCTGGACTATTGTTGCCCACCAATCACAAGGATGAGATACTCAAGATGGTACAAAAAGAAGATGAAAATTTGGAGGATTTACTTGAAAGATTTCAATATAATCTGAAAAGAGCAAAAATGAGTAACTTGGATGAGGAAACCTTAAAAGCCCTTTTATTAAAATCCATTAGAGATGAATGGATAGATATTTTGAACATGATGGGAAAAGGAGACATATCTCAACTTCCACTTCATGATATAGCAGAGCTACGTGTTCATCTCTCACGGGGGAAGAATAAAACTCAAAAAGGGCCTAGAGATCCTTCTCTCCTCAGAGCAAACAAATCTGCAACTGGATCAGTAAGTAGGGCTGAGATAGGCAATATTCTTGATGAATTCAAAACTGATATCTTGGGAAGTCTTAGTGAAAAACTAGACACTCTTAAGATCCATAATAAACAACAAGCAGAATCTGAAGCTTTAGCTATCTTTTGCTCAAAGTGTAGAAAGAAACATGCTCTAAGGGAGTGTCCCTTGGATGCAAAGGTTGTAGAAACATGTGTGATCTGTTCCGAGAATCATGAAACCAAGGATTTCCCTTCAATCCCTGGTCTCAAAGCTGTTTTTGAGGAAGATCCAAGTACCATTGAATCTCTCTGTTTTGTTGCAAGGAGACCTTGGCAGGGGCAACAAAATCAAGGGTTTAAAAAACCTATGAATTTTCAACCTCCACCAAATTGGAATCCTTGGCAACAACCTTGGTCCCAACCTCAAAATTCTTTTCAAGCATGGATGCAAGGTATACAGAATCCTTATGGGAGATTTGCTCAATTTTACCAATATCCTCCATCTTTTCAAAGTCAGCAAGTCCCCCAATTTCCAAATCAAAATCCACAATTATCATTGCCATTTCCACAACAACAACAATCCTCTCAACAAAATTCAAATTCTCAACTCTTGCTTCAACAAAAATAAAATCAACTTCCTTCTCAACCATTGCCGAACCCCAATAATAAAAATCCTCAAAATGATTTCATGATGGAAGGTCTACCATTTCAATTTCCTGCCTATATGATCGCTCCTCTTAATGATGTACAACTTAGATCAGGCAGAGTTCTGGATAAACCTTCCATAGATGTTCAAAAACAAAGCATTTCTGAGGAAGATTCTCTTGTAGCCAATAAAGGTTCTGAAGCATCTCTTCAAAACCCAAACATTCAGAAAGAAAAAGAAAAAGAATTACTCCCCACAACTCCTATAGTTGAGCTACCTAAATCTCAATCCACACCTCCTTTTCCTGAAAGATTACAAATTGACAAAGGTGTGGAAAAACAAATTTGGTTGCCTGACTATAATTTCCTAGATGAATTGAAAAATGTCTGTATCAAGATTCCCTTGTTACAAGCCATTGAGGAAATTCCTATCCTAGCGAAAACAATAAAGGAGTTGAGCCTTAAAAGACCAGGAAGGAAACCGAGAGATACTAGAAGAATCCACCTGGTGGGAAAAATTGCAGATATCATGATGGGAAAAGTTACCATGCAGAAGTATGTAGACCCTAGTAGTCCAATTGTTAAAACACATATCAATGGGGTAGAAATACCAAATACTTTGATTGATTTAGGGGCTGCTATTAACATTATGAGCAGGCAAACTATGGAACAGCTAAAACTTCCTAAACTTCCTTTTACACCTACTTTGTTGCAATTGGCAGATCGATCAATTATTAAACCAGATGGTGTATTAGAAGACATTCCTATCTCCCTAGACTCTTGGGAATATCCAGTGGACTTTATGATTTTAACCGCCAAGAGTAATCTAGGAGAACATCCTCTTATTTTAGGAAGACCTTGGCTAGCCACAGTTGATGCTTTCATAAGTTGTAGGCCAGGGGATATGTACATTTCTTATGGTAATTCGACAAAGAAATTTAATCTGTATCCTCCAGCAAAAGCAATCATAGAAATAGGAGACAATGAATGGATTGACGATGAAGATACTATACAACCTGTCTTTACCATTTCTAAAATTAGTGAAGATAGTCAAATTCTGAACACTTTAGAAAATTTTGAACCATCTTCAGAATATGTGACTCCACACCATTTCAGTTGGATTCTGACATAGAGTGTCTATCATCTAGACAAATGTCTCTTTTCTCTATGGAAGAGTTTGGTAGTTCTGCCATTGAGGTTTTTCTAGGAAAAACATTAAATATCAACAAAAACTTGGAAAAATCACAACAGGAAAAGCTAATCAGAATATTACAGAAACATTCTACTGCATTTGCATGGGAGCATACCGATATGAAAGGGATTGATCCTAAGACTTGCATTCATCACATCTACATTGAGGAAAATAGCAGACCAATCAGACTGTTAGCTCCTGCTGCAGCAGGTATTCATTTTTCATGATTGGCATTTCACAGGCCAAATATGTCGTACTTTGCTTGCTGCAATGCTCCATATTTGCTCAAACAGTCTCCAAATGAAGAAGGCTACTTCAAG
>APFE030997313.1:16102-55769 GCA_000404065.3 Pinus taeda
GAAGCACCCATTTTGAGAGGGCCAAATTGGAAACTTCCTTTCCATATTTCTACAGATGCTTCAGATACAGCTCTTGGAGCTGTGTCGGGTCAAAAGGATTTAGTTCCTTATGCCATTTACTACACCAGTAAAAATTTGACTCCCATAGAGTTAAATTATACTATGAATGAGAAAGAGTTCTTAGCTGTTGTTCATGTAATCAATAAGTTTAGACATTATATAACAGGCTACGAAACCTTTGTCCATACTGATCATTCTGCCATTAGATATCTCATGAACAAACCTATTACCAATGGTAGAGTCACAAGATGGATTTTACTTTTACAGGAATTCAATATTACTATGTTAGATAGACCAGGGAAACAAAATATAGTAGCTGATTTCTTGTCTAGAATCCAAAATACTAACGAAGATTCTCCTGTAGAGGATAAGTTTCCAGATGAATATTTGTTTGCAATAACTACTAAGGCTCCTTGGTATGCAGATATTCCTAACTATTTGGTTACAGGGAAGCTACCTCCACACTTATTTCCTAATGAAAAAAGGAAAATTATTCAGGAGAGTTCAAATTATTCATGGATTTCTAATGAATTGTTTAAAACAGGGCTAGATTGTGTGATCAAGAGATGTGTTCGGGAAGATGAAATGCCTGACATCCTCAAGGCATGTCATGATGAACCTTGTGGTGGACACTTTGCTGACAAGAGGACGGCCTATAAAATCCTTTCTTTAGGATATTATTGGCCTTCTCTCTTCAAAGATGCAAACAATATGTTAGAAGATGTGACAGCTGCCAGAGAGTTGGGAGACCGACTCTCTCAAATGAAATGCCATTACAACCACAAGTACTCATCGAACCCTTTGAAAAAAGGGATTTAGATTTCATTGGACCAATTAATCCACCATCTAGACAAAAGAAATATATATTGGGTTGCACTGATTATGTCACTAAATGGGTAGAAGCCAAGGCATTGCCTTCTGCCACTGAAAATTCAGTTGTTCAATTTCTTTTTGAGGATATTTTTACTCGTTTTGGTGGCCCAAGAGAAATTGTGACAGATCAGGGAAGTCAATTTACATCTAACTTGATGGAAAAGTTGATGGAAGAATACAAAATCAAGCACAGAAAATCTACTCCTTACCATCCACAAGCAAATGGCCAAGTGGAATCTACAAATAAAGTTCTTGAGAGCATCATCACCAAGACTGTTCATCTCCACAGAAGAGATTGGGCAGAGAGGCTCCCTGAAGCCTTGTGGCCCTACAGAACTACATGGAGGAACACAACAGGACATTCTCCCTATGAACTTGTTTATGGGAAAGAAGTCTTGCTCCCCATTGAGTTTCAAATCAAGACCTTCAAGATGGCAGTTCAGTTGGGGATGAGCTTATCAGAAGCCCAAAAGCACAGAATGGACCAGCTAAATGAGCTAGATGAAATAAGACAAGATGCAATTCTGAGGACCGATCTAGTTCAGCACCAAAGGACTAAATGGCATGATCGATTTATCAAAGAGAAAAAGTTTCAAAAAGGAGATTGGGCGCTACTGTTTGACTCAAAGTTTAAAGACTTCAAAGGGAAATTTCAAACTCATTGGCTTGGGCCATATGAGATTGATGAAGTCTTTAGTAATGGAGCGGTCCAAATTAAGGCTATTGATGAGTTCCAAACTCCTCTTATTGTGAATGGCCACCGCTTGAAGATCTATCATAAGCCACTCTTAAAAGAGGAATTTGTCAAGGTATTTCAAG
Organism: Pinus taeda; assembly: GCA_000404065.3. Lineage (NCBI taxonomy): Eukaryota > Viridiplantae > Streptophyta > Pinopsida > Pinales > Pinaceae > Pinus > Pinus taeda. Next base: position 17,855 of record APFE030997313.1, read on the forward strand.
AAAATTCTGCAATGAGGCTAGTGGAGAAGAATTCTTCTCCTCCATCAGCCTAATCTTTGTTTCTTTCTGAAAAAAAAAAAAAAAAAAAAAAAAAAAAAAAAAAAAAAAAAAAAAAAAAAAAAAAAAAAAAAGTGTATAAGCCTGAAAACCAATCTTGGATTGGCGTCTTATGCAGAAAAAATAAGGTGAAAATCAGGGTCACCTGACCACTTTATATTTTCCAAAAAAAAAAATCTCTCTTTCCATCATCATTCCATCTTCATTCCATTTCGCCTCACTCCATATTTTTCACCCCATTTCATTCCATTCCACTTCATTTTTTTCTAGTTCACTTATTCCATCTCATTTCCACCAATAAAGTCCCTCTCAGGACTATTCCATTCAGATAAATTTGTTCTAATCATCTTTGTGCAGGCAGAAAAGTGTTGTTGCAGATTCTGCAGCTCATACTGAGTTTCCGCAACCAATACACTCTGTCTCTGCAATCAAAGCAATTCTGTTCAAAAAGAAAAAAAAAATTCACAGTCAGAGGTATCATCATCAAAGCGCAGCAAGGATACATATCACCTACAAAGCCAGAAAGCAATCAAAATTTAGACACCATAATCAACAAAGGGATCAAATTCAAATATATAAAGGTATGTTCCAAAATTTTAATCAATAGTTTAATATCATTTATGCATGGTTTTCAAATCGTGGTAGGAGTCACTTAATGTAATGATTGACAAGATTATCCCACTCCTCGTCCACGATCACGCCTAATCCACCTCATCACCCTCCTAACAGTTTCCTAATCCTTATTGATTTGAACTTGATATGAGCTGCTCTTCCATTTATTACTCGTACCTCAGTGACGTATACCAGTGTACTACGGCTCTACATATGATCATTTACGCAGCCAAGTGTATGTAACCACCCGAAGCTCAAAGATGTGACCGTTGCACTTGCATGCATAAAACTTATAGTCGTATTGTTCTCTACCCTCATACCACTGGTTCCATTCTCATTTTCATACACCACTCTCGTCTTCATTGTAAAATCCCTCTTTGATTTTCCTCACCTCACTGTTCAAAACCCTGATCACAAGTTCTGCACCTCATTGTTTATTACATTACGGTTACTCTGTACAACCGTAATTCCCCTGTTTTCCCATAAAGCATTCTCCTCAAACGTCCATATTCCACTGTCAGAGCTTTAAGTAAAGCTGAGAACCGAGAATGGGGAAATTGTTAAGAGCAGAACCGGAGGGTTCAAAGTTTTTAGAGGGTTACCCACAGGTCAAAGAAGCACTACAGAGAGCCGAATGGCTGAAGTTCATTCAGAAATTTAACGGGTACCATAAGGAGGTGACTAAGGCATTTGCCCGGTCATTTGATGGGAAAACCGTGGAGGTAGGTGACTTGCAGTTCACCATAACAGAGAGCACCCTGGCCACAGCAACCGATTTGCCTCAAAAAGGAGAACGCTGGTTCAAAAACCGAACAGTTGAAGATCAAGAGTGGAGTAAAATGCTCAAGAATCCAGGTATGGATACCTCCATTTTCACTAAGGGAATCCCTGTACATGTCATTAAAGAGGAATGGACTTCATTACTATTGCTTGTTCAAAAATTTTTAACATGTGAAGGCCGTTTCGGTGTCATGTATATATACCATACAAGAATCATGATGCACTTTATGGATGACCGAGCTATCAACCTACCTTGTTTCTTGTTAGATAGTCTAAAGAAGATGTGTACCACTATTCAGAAACACGTGGGAAACATTGAACCCCACTTGTATCACCATGGACTCATTAAAATTTTAATAGAGGAGCAGTTGAAAACTAAAAATGATACTTGGGAGAAGTTTCTAATTAGAAACCATTTTCAAGAGGTAGCTGAAGCCTCTAGCAGCTCTCCTAGGATACCAAAGAGAAATAGGAGAGGAGGGAAAGAAATTACTGCCCAGGAAACTACACAAAAGACTGCTGTAGAAACTGCCCAAAAGACTGCTCAAGAAACTGCTCGAGAAGAAAGAAAAAAGGGAGACAAAGCTAAAAGACAAAAGGGGGATAAAGGGAAAGCCATTTTGCAAGAATCATTTCCTTCACCTGAGCCCTCAGTTGAAGAAGAATCCCAAACACTAGCTGACAGATTAGTACAACTTCAAACCACTACCCTCTCAAAGAGAAAACAGAAAGAGAAACATAGTGCCCAACAGAAGAGCACTAATGTACAAGTGAGGAGAAGCAGTAGGTTGAAGGGAAAACTGAGTGTGACCAAAGGAAAACAGTCCCATTTTGTTGATTCGGGCACACCTGAAAAGACTCCAATTCAGTTAGATGTTGACCTAAGCCCTCCACGAGAAGAAAGTCCCTTCCAGCAAGAAAGAGAAAGCAGTTTTCAGGAATTTGAATTTAGACCAAGACAAACACCTGACATAGACCCTGAACAACAGAAAGCATATGATTACTTGGAGACTTTAGAGCAATCTTCTGCCGGTCCAAGCACTATAGTACCTCATGATGAACAAGTCAAATCTCTAAAACAAGAGGTATTTGAGTTGGAAGTCTTGAACTGGCACATTAAGCAGGAGAATGAAGCATTGAAAGAACAGAGCAAAGTGGACAAGATGGTCCATGACAATACAATGCTTCACATGGGTCTTTGGCAGAAAAAGAATAGAAAATTGAAGAAGAAATGCAAGAAATTGAGCAGGGCCTTGATTAACTTGAGTTTTAGGTGTTTGGTTATGAAACCAAGGACAAATCTGGCAGTAGGAAGAAAAAGGAGAAGGTTGGATGTCTTGGCAGAGGCATCTGAGCATATGAATTGAAAAATCATGACAAAGTTTTGGTTGCATGAGGACATGCAACACCTTCACAGTGGGGGTATGTTGAGCCTCAAAACTGCACTCATTTACCCATCCTCCCAACAGCCTTTTCCTACTCATTTCCTTTCTTTTGTCATCATTTCCTTCATCAACTTGTTCAATTCATTGCATTATAGGAATTTTTAACATGATTTGCTAATTGTGCTAATGATTGACTGTTGGTTTAGATTTTTGGTTCAAGTGCTGCAATTCCGCAGCTAATACAGGATTTCCGCAACCGGTCTCTGATTCCGTAGCCGATTCTTGATTCCGCAGCCATTTTATTGTTTGCTATGATCCAGGTGTCCTTCAGAGAAAAGAGCCACATGGGCAAGTTCGTATGACCGTGTACATGGTGCGTGTGCTGTCAGCTCAGCCAAACTAGCCGTCTACACCCCCGGTCAACGTGGAGGTAGCTCTGGTCAAACGGCAAGGTTGCAAACGGTGGCACGGCTCTGTGTGTTCAGTTGGAGCACGTAAGTCACAGCTGGCTTCTTCTTCAGCCACGAAGACTGCAAGGGACAAGAATCCAACATGGGATTTATTAAACCATGATGACCGTTCCCTAGATCCGTGCACGGTGCTGCTGAACGTGTCTTTTTCCTAGCTGTTAGTTAGCCTAGTTTATGCACAGAACAGTTGATGTTCTTGCTATAAATAAAGCGTCTCTATACGCTGATTGGTTATCTTTTGAAGTTAATCTTTTGCTGCTGTAAAAATTTGTTTAAAGACTCTTTTATCAAGCGTTTACGCTCTCCACTGTGTTTTACTATGAGTTGATTTAATTCAAAGAAGACAGTTCTGTTTCTATCTGCATAGCTGATCTTTTAATTGGTTGAAGTGGATGGACGGCCCCTATCTGCTACAACCATTGTACAGTAGCCTTTGAATTTACTTTCCTGCATTTCTTTTTCTTTAATTTATCATGTATATTAATGTACAGTTTTGAGTTATGCTGCTTTACATTTCTGTACTTTTCATGACTGATCAGTGTGTTTTTACAGCTTTGATTAGGAGCCCGGGACAGTGTGCTTTTACTTCTTTTTAACGCTAGTGGCATCTGAAGTTGTCTTATCTAAACTGCTGACTTTCGTTCTGATTTTTATTGGTTTCCTTGCTTAGTTAGTTCCTTACTTAGTTTACTTTATCAAGCTTTGTCAAGTTGCTAATCTCTTGATGGTTCTGTTTATCATAATTCACTAACTTTTATGGGACCAAAACATCGTTTAATTGCAGCTTGGTTTATTTAGTTTTAGACTCATATTGCTAATTCACTCCTAACTCTTTTTACATGATCAATTCAGCTAAAGGCAGAATGTTAAGAGAGAATTAAGTAGTGTGATTTGTCACTTAATTTTTGCATTGCTTTAGATTCAATAGAAAGGTTAGAGTAGTGTTCTTGCTTTCAGTTGAGTTAATATAGATATCATTTTTATTCTTATCAGCAGTAAAGGTATTGGACTAGTGCCATTGGTCTTTTGTTTGATGCTTTACTTTCATTCAAAGATTTAATTCCATTTCAAGTTATTGTTCAAGTTTTCTCTTTTAAATCCAAGAAGCATTTTAGAAATCACCACATACACACACATTCACTCACTTGTTTATAACTTCATTACATCACATTAGGAAGATAAGTCAGACATAAACTAAAAAAGACAAAAAGAACTAGGAAAGGCTGCTTAAGTATATATTGTACACTTCACTTCATCAGCTTACGAGCCCCGGGTTGACAATTTATGATAGAAATTTAGACAACACTAAATTGACCAAACACTATGCATAAAAAAACACAACCACTTCTTCCCTTTAATAGCTAAAGGGGAGCCAAGAATCATTATTCAAGCAACAAAATGACTCCTCAATGGTATGCCTACATCCAAATGCTCAATCCACTGAAGATTGGACCATAACATGCAGTGACTAGCATCACTCCTGTCTTAACAGAAGACCATCATCTTCTCCCACACCAAGAGAAAGGCCAACTCTTTAGCAAATTTCCTAGCTAACAAGGGATTGGAAGATCATGAGTAATGTGAGAACTAGACCCTAACCTCCCCTACCACTAATGCCTGGTCCTCTCACTATAAGAACATTGTTGCTAAGGACATCCTTCACCCGAATCTGGGTGCTCTCTATACATATGAGCCCAACCATTCACTGAACGATTGACACAAAGCCATTCTCCAGCTGACAACCTTATACCATGGATTGACTCTTCATGCATCCTCACTCCTTTAATTACCGTCCTCCTCTGCATCCTTGCACATTCCAAATTAATTTTCTTCTAGATACCACCCCGTCTTCAATATTGTCTCAAGCCATGACTCCTTTTTACTCCATTCATCCTCCCTCTCTTGAAATTATTCTCTCCACTTAGCTCTGCAATTGCTTTCACACTATTCCCTTAGATACCTTTCTCCTTGTGCTTTCAGCAAGCTCTTCCACCTCCTAAATAGAATCCCTTGTTTGGGAAAGGGATAATGTCTTTTGTGGAAATAGGGGGTGAGGGCGAGGCTGTCTACCTACAACTCCTACTCTAGAAGAGAATTTGGAACCCTATGATAATGATATCCCAGAGCACATCAAGTGAAAAATTACAGTCATGGAAGAAACAAAAAGTTGTCAACATGGAAAGGAGATTTGGGTGGTTATAAATATTCCAGCTCACCACCTCTGAACCCAAGAAAGTGAACGAAACTTATCATCTTGGAGAATCATTGAGGCCAATACCCACAACATCCAAATTCAAACTTCTCTCCATCGTCTTTCTCATGACCTCAATCTAAATTTCCCACCAAAGCTTCTTTCATCACCCTCACCTAGCCCTTCCGAATCTCTTTCAGTCCAACCTAGTAGCTCATGGCCATCCATTATCTTCGCTAGTGATGGGAGTAGCTCTCTAGCTCATGGGTCCGAGACACTGCAATTCAATCCAAGACACTCAAATTGTTGGTAATATGACTACTCCTCAGTTCTGTAGAAATTCCTTGTAGATTCAAACCACTGATTCTAATTTACTAAAATAATAGACTTGAATCCACTCTACTCATCAGCTGAAACAATTATATGATCATGAAATCATGAAGCATACAAGAGAAATAATTCAATCAACACATCACACAATGATTTCCTGGGAAAATCCACAGCTGAAAACCCCTGCTATCTATATAATGCATTAGTCAAAAAATATGAGAAGATTACAATGCTTTGCTCAAGCCCGAGCAACCTCAGCACTATCTCTATATGTCTCACTACTTCCTAGATGATTCCATGCCAATAATTAATTAAAATTTGGCTTTCCCAAGTCCCTATTTCCTTGCGCTATTTCCATGGGAATGAGCCTCCTATTAATTATGAAAAATCCTTAATATGAATTGTGCAATCCTCACAGGCCTTCCTCTGGTTGCATGCACCACCTGCACAATTCATATGATTATAAAAATGATAGTACACTATCCTTGAACTCCAATCTCAACTGGGTAACTCTCAGATATGACATGAATGAGTTGTTTATGAGTGAATCATTAGTTAACTCATTGAACACATGAAGCAACACCCCAATGTCTGACCTCCTACTAGTTCCTCCATCAATTGGTACTAGTTTAACTAACTTTAACTTAGTTAAACTGAATTAATTAATTACAAATCAAAATAAACTTAACCAGGGCTCCTATAATGTAGGAGACACTCTACAAGACTCTAGTTAGACCCTCAACTTGAATTAACTGAGCCAACTAAGTCAAATTAACTTAATTAACTATCACAAGTTGTCTTGTGATGTGGAATTACAATTTTATTCCTAATTTAATTCAAGGACAAAATTAAATTAGGATTTTCTTATTTCATTTTCAAAACTCCCTCTCAACAAGAAAGGGATTGTCAAATACCCAAATCCTGCCTTTATGGAACTCGAATTTGCCTCTCGATAGTGCCTTAGTCAAGATGTTCACATCCTGCTCCTCTGTAGGATTGTACTCCAATAACATGATTCTTCTCTACAAATAATCTCGTAGATGGTGATACCAAATGTCAGTATGCTTGGATCGATCATGAAAAGATAGATTCTCAGAGAGTTTGATACAACTCTAATTGTCACAGTAAATCACTGTAGGATCCATCTGTTGACCAAATAACCCAACAAGGATCTTCCTCATCCAAATAGGTTAACAAGCTGATTGAATAGAAACCATGTACTCCACTTATATTGAAATGAGTGAAACTAATAGATGCTTCCTGATGTACCAAGAAACTATTGTTGACCTAATACTGAACATTCCCCCCTGATGTGATCTTCCTTTCAGGTGGACTCCCTACCCAATATTCATCTGTGAAGCCTTGAAGCTTCGCTCCCTTTGTCCGTCTTTACCAAAGACCAAAATGAGTGGTGCCTCTAAGGTATATCAGCACATGTTTAGGGTCCTTCCAATAGAGTTTGTTTGGCTTAACCATTGCTTGACTAAGTTAGTTAACTACAAAACATATATCCAGTTGCGTGTTCACCAACTACACGAGTGAACCCACAAGCTGCCTGTAAATAGTAGCCTCCACTACTTCACTTGAAGTAGCATCTTCCTTCCTCCAATTTCCTACTAAAGGAGTCTCCATGGGTTTGCTGCTCTCCATGTGGAACTTCTTTAGTATTGTGTTGGAATACTCGCCCTGAGAGAAAAATAGTTCCTCATCTCCTTGCCATACTTCCATACCATGGAAATAATGCATAAGCCCTAGGTCCTTCATCTTGAATTCTCTTGCAAGATCCTCTTTGTAATATTTTACCAGCTTCTCATCACCTGTTAGAATTAAATCATTGACATATAATACTATAATCAACAATTTACCTTCAACCACAATATGGTAAAGTTTTGCATCTGTTTCACCTTTGGTGAAGCCAAACTTGGTGAAATACTTGTCAATCCTGGTGTACCAAGAACAGGGTTCTTGTTTCAATTGATATAACACTCACTTGATTCTGCACACATGCAACTCTTTGCTGAAGGTCTCAAATTCTTCTGACTGCTCAATGTACACCCCTTCCTCAATCACTCCATTGAAGAATGTTGTCTTCACATCCATCTGATGTATCATCCATCCCATCTGCGCTGAAAGTGATAAAATAGATCCTATTGAAGAGTACCTCTCTACTGGAGAAAAGGTCTCCTCGTAATCAATTCCCTCCACCCAAGAGAACCCTATGGCTACAAATCTGGCCTTGTGTTTCTCCACACTCCATATGCTACTTTCTTTACCTTGTAAAGACATACTGAACTCACCGTTGACTTGTTTGTTGGTCTTGGAACCACTTCCCAAACATTGTTTCTGATAATGGAGTTATACTCCTCTACCATAGCATCAACCCATACTAGTTGCTTCACTTCTTACTCAAATGAGGATGGATCAGTCTCTACACTCTCGCTCATCAGAGCCATATTAATATCGCAAGTGTACCGATCTAGTGACCTCCACTACTTGCGCTGTGATGTGGGTGCTCCCACATTCTCTCTAGCATCATGCATCAATCTGTTAGCCTCTCTGGTGCGCTTCCTTCCATCTCTAGAAGTTTATGCATGAGTGGGTGCTTCCACTCTCTGCTCCTCTACATGTGGCTGCTCCACATCATCTTGAGGTTCTTCCTTTGGAGCTAAAATCTCCTCATCTACATGTAATTGAAGCTCCTTCTCAAGGGAACATCTCATGGACTTCTCTTCATTGAACTTCACATATCTATGAGCTGTTTCCATCCTGTGAGATGATAGGTACACCCGATAGTTGTGAGGTGTATTAGTGTACCCCAAAAATATGCCCAAGTCAGCTATTGGTTCTAGATTTTTCCTTGTATCCTTCGTAATATGATAGTAAATTGATGAACCAGAGATCATGAAGTGTGCCATATCTAGTTTTTTACTTGAGAAAGATTCTTCTGGTGTACTCATCCCGAGAATCTGATGAGTACTCCTATTCTGCACAGATACAACTATGTTGAATGCTTCATCTTGCAAGTGCAATGACAGACCCTGGTCATGTAACATTTTCTGTGCATCTCCCACAATAATTTTGTTCTTCCTTTCAGCCACCCCATTCTACTATGGGTTATGGGGTGCTATTAACTCCCATTGAATTCTTTTTGATGCACATAATTTCTTGAATTCATTCTACACATATTCTCCACCATTATCACTCCTGAGAGCCTTCACTTTCCTGCTAGTGTCTTTCTCAACAAGTGCTTTAAATTCACAAAATTTAGAGAATGTATGATCTTTCTTTTGCATGAATAAAATCCAACACTTACGTGAGAAATCATCTACAAATATTACATAATACATGTGCTTGGCCATACAAGCTGTCGAGAACAATCCACACACATTTGAGTGAACTCTTTCAAGGATCACTTGTGCTCGACTATCCTTATCATGCAAGGTGTATTTAGTGTACTTCCCCAATGTACACCTTTGCATGTATCTCTCTAATCTAGTGTACCCTTGGGAATTCCTATAGAAATATACTGCATGATATTCAAAGCTCCATGGTGCAAGTGACCCAACCTTCTATGCCACAATTCACCAATGCCTCGGCTCTACAACTTTTCTACTTTTGTGCTCGAAGTAGCATAATATTCTACATCCAATTTGTAGAGGTTCTTCACCCGAACCTTGATCTGGTTCATTTGTCCTAAGGCTATGTGACGAAGGAAATCCTTTCCTTTGCTAAATATCACATCATAGCCACAGTCCTCCAACATAGCAACTAAAACCAAATTCTTTTTCAGACCCAGAACATACATGACATCTTTTAATGTGAGAGGAGAACCAGAGTCCCTCTAAAAAGTAATAGTACCAATTTCGGTCGCACTATATCTTCCATCATCTCCCATTTTGATGTGCATCTGGAGGTCCTTCTCCTCCAAGTCACTGAATAATTATTTGTTGTCGGTCATATGGAATGAGGCTCCATTATCCAGATACCACACACTACCCATCACCGATGTAACCATCCAAGAAATGAGGGTGAAATCCAACTTGAATTTTGAAGCAAGAGCTTCACCTACCACTCCTCATGAGGGCTTATTTTTAGCCTTCTTGTGCAGACACTTCGTGGCATAGTGTCCCATGTCATGAAAGTGAAAACATTTAATCTTCAACAAGTCCTTCTTCTTTCCGCCTTGACTAGAATCTTATTTGGAATGGGTAAATTCCCTTTCCCTTTCTTTTCCTTTCCATATAAGGCACAATTCTCCTCACCATCATGCTTGGATGAGGATCCATGTTTGGTTTTTCACCAAATCTCTTCTTTCACCAAGTCAAACCACAAATGCTCCCACTCTGGGAGCTTCTCACTCCCAATTACTGAATCCTGGTAGCTGTGTAAGCTCTTTGGAAGGCCTAGAAGTGATAGTATGACCAGATCATCTTCAACAATTTTAACAACAAGCTTCCAAGCTCATCCTGACATTGGGTGAACTTGGTCAAGTACTTTGGTATTGTGTCACCCTTCTCCATCTTGATTTTCCTTAGCTTGTCCTTTAGTGTCAGCTTCCTGTGGTCACTGTTGTTCTGAAACAGGCCTATCAAGGCCTTCCACATTTCATATGGAGTCTCCTTCCCATGGAGGTTCAAGACAATAGGATCTCAAAATCATTCTAGTATGATCCTTCTCGCCTTTGCAACACATTTCCTCCACTCTGCCAGATCTTTAACATCAGTTTCCAAAGGCTTAGGAATATCTTTGTCCATGAATTCCTTTAGCTCATTGTCTTCCAACACTGCCTCCATCCTGTCCTTCCAAGCAATATAGTTTGAACTACACTCAAGGGCATATTCGAGTTTCAATCCGTAGAAAGGAAACCTACTGACTCTGAAGAATGACACTTGAAATTCAATTTCACCTACAAAATAAAAACTCATATTCTCCTATTCTAGAGTGATTTCTGCTATGATACCATGTAGAAATTCCTTATAGATTCAAACTACTAATTGTAATTTACTAAAACAATAGACTTGAATCTACTCTACTAAGAAGCAGAAAAAATTAAATGATTGTGAAATAATGAATCATACAAGAGAAATAATTCAATCAACAAATTACACAATGATTTCTTGGAGAAAGACAGAAATAAAAACCCTTACTATCTGTGTATTTCATTAGTCAGAAAATTTGAGAAGATTACAATGCTTTGCTCAAGCCCAAGCAACCTATGCACTATCTCTATCTATCTCACTGCTTCCTAGACAAGCAAAAACCAATAATTAACCAAATTTTGGCTTTCCCAACTCCATATGTACTTTCACAGTTTCCTTGGGAATTAGGCCCCTATTAATTAGGAAAATTCCTCAATATGAATTGTGTAATCCTCATAGGCCTTCCTTTGACTTCATGCACCACTTGTACAATTTAGATTTTTATACAACTGATAGTACATTGTCCCTAAACTCCAATCTCAACTGGGTAACTCTCAGATCTGACATGCATGAGTTATTTATGAGTGAATCATCAGTTAACTGGTTGAACATATGAAGAAACACCCCATTTTCTGACCTCCTACTAGTTCCTCCATCAGTTGGAACTAGTTTAACTGAATTTAACTCTATTAAACTTAATAATTAATTAAATACAACTCAAAATAAACTCAACCAGGGCTCCTATAATGTAGGAGACACTCTACATGAGTCTAGTTAGACCCTCAACTTGAATTAACTGAGCCAACTAAGTCAAATTAACTAAGTTAACTATTATAAGTTGTCTTGTGATGTGGAATTACAATTGTATTCCTAATTTAATTCAAAGACAAAAATAAATTAGGATTTTCTTGTTTCATTTTCAACAAGTTCCCCAACCCCTACGAATGACATATCGAGGAGGAATTCCAAGAATAGGGCCCTTATGCCACTAGAAACATTAATGCAACCAGTCCAAGCAACGGGAAACCAATTCACACTAGCTCACGAGGTGCTTTCCAAACATGAACATGTCCACCATTTTTCATTTTCTACTTCTATATTCTGTTATTTTTACAATGTTCAATGTCTGAGCAGTGTAGCTGCAGTATTCTCTACAAAAACATCATTCATCTCATTTCAGTTTGCTACTTTTGGACAATGTATTGGCTCCAAACTTTGTTTTCTCTCACGAATTGTCTAGTTTCCCCTTCTTGGAGAAGATGGTCTCCCTTTTGCTTCTCTCTATGGAGCCTCTGGGCCATGACTCCCCATGCACCTCTACTTGTATCTTATGTATCAAATTTTTGTTAATATAATGTAATTCTTTTGTCAACAAAAAAAACATAAAAAATAAAAATAAATTTATTATAATAACATTTATTAGAATAAAATATGAACTCTTCAACCTTGTTGGAATTGTAGAGAGATCCTTGGCACTTTCTTGAGACACATGCTATTCTCATCGAAACCATAATACTACGCACCTCTGAATCCCCTCTCCTTTTTCATCGCTAATCATGCTCGCTGGATTTAATTTAATTATGATTGTCCAACAATGTAGGAGGGAGAGACGCTCCCTCATATAGTCAAGTCACATCCAACATAGGATGGTTCTCCAATCTAAGAACTCTCATGCCTAGGATGGCTAGGACAATGAATCCACTGCAAAGGATTCCAATGCCAACCAATTAAAGAACATAGATAAACCTCCATGAATTGGACAAAGAGCCCCTAGAAGCTAGTTTCCCAAAGCTACAACCAACCCAAAATTTGAAGTCCAATCTAACTGTATTGGGGAATATACTCAATACATGAGGGATCATGCAACCATCATCGAAAATTTTTTGGGCATCTAGCCAACAACAAAAAAAACTTAATGGATCCAACTAAAATGGAAACCCAAGGGCCACATCAAACTAGAATTAGAAGCAACCAAATCAAACTATAATTAGAAGCAAATGGTTTCTTCACCATTGTATCTTCCAACATCAAAGATCACATGAGAATATTTTAGAACGATCCATCCTTCTTTAACTTCATAAGTTTTTACCTAAGGTTCTAGACATAATGATTTGTACTAGACAAGGAGGATTTCAATGTGGCTCCATTATGGATCAAGATGTACTCCCTTCCCCAACAATTCTAGGACGAGGACACACTCATAGGAATTGGAAATTCTTTGGGTCATTTCATTAAAATATCCAAGGCCACCAAGCAAGAAAGGCACATCTCTTACAACTGCATGTGTGTTTACATGAACATCTTTAAACTCTTACCTAAATCTATAGGGATCTACTACTAGGATGAATTGTGGAAACAAATCCTTGATTATGAACATATTCCCTTAGACACAAAAGATGTCATGAATATGTTCACCTCTATAGACATTTCCTTTACTATACCAAACTACCATAGTCAATCATCCCTATAATTAATATCAACAAGATTTTATGAATTCTAATAGTTGTCTTCGTGGGCCCAAACTTCCCCATACACCACCTTCCTTGAATAAAACCTCTTCCACTAGTAATAACGTTAGACCTCTACCTCTCTTTTTTCTATGCCTCAACCCTCTAGTCCCTCCCCTTTGGAGCAGGACATGTTTGATTCCTATGACCCCAACATCTCTTTCGATAATCTCCATCTCATCCTTGACACCCTTGTAAACCCTATGCCCTCGAAACCTCCAACACCAAATTCCAATCCCAACGTGAACAACAAAGAGTTTGAGGACATGGATCTAGATTTCCTTGACCTCCAAATTCTTGTTAATGCCTATAAAGGTAAAGGCCCAAGCTCCATACTAGAGATTCATGTCAAAATTCTTAGTGAATCCTTTCTCAAGTCTCGATAATAAGATCATAAATCTTATCAATGAAAATCTAGTTCCAATGCGATTAGAGTTCATGTTCCAGACCTCAGGGAGTTGACAAATCCACATTGAGAAGATGAGAAAAAAGGGAGAAATAACAATGAACATATCCCGGAGGAACTAGGAGAAATCCTAGTCAACTCAGGAAGAATCAAACTAATTTCGAAGGTTTATCCCTCCAACTCCAGCCCTTCTTAATGAAAATTATATCTTGGAATATCAGAGTCCTCAACTGTAAATGAAAACAAAGTTTTCTGAAAAAAATGGAGAAATGACAACTCAACTTTCTTATTGATACAATAAAAGAAAATAGCTAGTGGCTCTATTCATCAACTAGTTAAGAAATGGGGGAAATACTTCTAATCTACGTCTATAGATGCACAAGGGAAACTAGTGGGCCTTGCCATCATATGGAACACTAAGGAAGTCACCATTCTTAACATCTTTTCTTACTTACACATTTAAATCATTCAATTCCAATTGATGTAATCCTTGAAAACATGCTCTCTTTCAAAAGACTATCAGCCCACACTCTCAAGATCCAAAGTCCATTTTTTTGCAGTCGATCAATAAAACCTCCCTCCTAATATCCTTGATGCCATGGATACTAGGAGGAAAATTTAACCTAATCAAATCTCTTAAGGAGGAGAAGGGAGGAATCCGCAAATTGGATGATGAATCCATCCTAGTTTAGGAAACAATGGATTTCATCCATATGGTATATCTAGACACAACTAAAGGCTTACATGCTTCAAATAATTGCATAGGTTGACCTTAAAAAATAACCTCCCGTATGGAGATATTTTTCATCTCCAAGAATATAATGGCTTGAGACGTATTTATGAAAGCCTCCATTCTTCCCAGTCATGACTCATATCATTTGCCAATATAGTTGGATATAGACATCAAGGTTTGATCTAACACCCAAAATTCCAGGAAAATATTAAAAAATGGTGAAACGAAGTAGACAATATCGAAGGAAAAGTTATGTATTGACTACAACATAAGCTCAACTACATAAAAAATCAACTCAAATCTTGGAATAAAGTAAAATTATACGACATTCCTTCTAAATAGGAACTTGAAGCCTAGATGGAATATCTCTAGCAAGAATCAATCCTTCAAGGTATATTAGATGAGCTAATAGCTTAAGAAACATGATTCCTTACATATCTTGAAGATTAATGCCAATAAGAAGATAACTTTTGGCTGCTAAATCATGTATTCAATGGCTAAAAAATGGAGAACAAAACATAACCATTTTTCACAACTCAATGTTATAACATAGGCACCACCTCTATGCTTTACCATATATCCCTGCATTCAATGGTTGAGGATTACTAAGCCCACTGAGCTAACACAAAATCTAGCTTTAACACAACCCACAATCCATTTTATAGGTTACTAGGCCAAGGATTTATCGAAATCCACAGTCCGGTTCAAGGATCACTAGGCCATGTGTTATTTGTTTCAGATACCACCTCACTGAGTTTTGAATCCATCTGCCAATCCAGCTCAACTAAAAACATGAGAAATGGATATTTAGAAATGGAAAGGCAAGGCTGAAGAACATTGGCCACCTGGAAATCCAGAAAAACTCATGCCAATGATAACAAGAGAACTAAGAAGACACATGCATAACCATGCATGCCCAAAATAGAAGGAAATCATACATGAAAATTGATACCTGTAAGTAATCTCGTTGTGGCTACTTTCTCCTACTCTTCCTTTCTTGATCTTTACTTCCTCTTGCCTCTTTACTTTTATTGATCCAATGCTGAAGAGATCCAAGAAAACTCTAAGTGTCTAAGAGTGTGTGAGAGAGAGAATAGATAGAGGGCTCCAAAACTAAACTGACAAGAACCCTAAACTCACAAAAGGTTACCAACTGATCCTCAGAAGCCTTTTTATTAATGAGACCTCTATTTTCTTCATTTTCCATTATTTTCATTCAATTTCCTCCTCACATGCAACCTATGACATTTCACTATCCTTTTCTCCTAATTTCCATTATTTTCATGAATAAAATGGCAATTAATGCCTCATGCCTTTCCAAATCCTTTTCCATTTCCTTTGCTAATTTCCTTTAGCCATAATAACCAAAATGAGCACCCACTAGGATATTTTTACCACCATTAAACTTGGAATACATGTCCCATGACCTTGGTCTTATATTTTTTACATGAATTTTTAAGCAAGGTTGTTACAGAACCCTCCCCCTTGGGGGAACACCATCGCTGGTGTTCAATGACACCTACAACCAACAAGCCTGCTGAAAGCAAAACATACTACCCATGGAGCTTTATGACTTAGCTCATTGCAGTATTTATAATGACCACTACTGAAACATGACAAACATACCGTTTACTGGAGCTTTGAAACATAGCTCATTACGATATTTGCAATAACTATATATAATTATGCACATTTCTTCTACCAGAAAATAATCATACTGCCTATGGAGCTTTATAAATCCATCTCGATACAATATTTACAATAATATACACATATACACGTATGCACATTTTCTCAACCAACAAATAAAAGGATATGATGCTTACATCTGCAACAAGGGAATCCAGAAGTTCACACTTCCACCCTCAAAGTAATACGAGGATTGACCTCCTTCCCAAGAAGTCCAAAATCCACTGTCAAACTCAAATTTGCATCTAATGTCTAGTGCTACAATTTTTCTCCACTTGTTCTCTCAGTGAACAGTTACTGACTCATTGTTCTAGGGCACACTCCCAATGTTCATCTGATTCTATCTGACAATGCTAATGACCATAACAAGTCCATCCCCTACCTTCCTTCTCTTCTACATAGCCCGTTGGGTAATCTGACCACCCCCTTCCATGTAGTCACTCACCATGTAAGTTCCTTGACATCCCCTATCTCAGGCGATCCATCTCTTGGCAAGGTTTCTTCACATTAGAAGTTCAAACAACAAGGCATATCTCTACCTCAAAACCATCCTACTAGTCATAGCATGCTCATGGCAATCAATCGACACTACTGGGAACTAGTGTCCCACAATGGCCCTGCTCCTAAAGTGCTTTGCGAGCATGTTGCTGCCTATTCCAATTCTTTTTTCTCCTACTGCTAATTTTTGTAGTTAGTTTCAACCACCCAACTAGGAATTTTAATGCCATCCTTTACCAAGCACATAACTTCCATTAGATTCAAAATAAATTGAAATAATTCCAAATCATACCTCATTAGTAGCTAATAAATGAGGTACACTTGAAATTTTGTTTACTTACTATCACAACAAGTCAAACTAGTTGTTTTATCAAATCATCATGTATAAACATATCACATCTAGTTAGCCCCAGACACAACCATCATAGAGAAAAATCATGAATCACATGCAGTCATCATAAGGCAGAATCATAGATTGCATGTAACCATCATGAATCAAAATCGTAGATCATATGTATAATAAAAATAAAATAAAATATTGATACTTATCATTTAATAAATCCTTTTGCTTCTACCTTTGTTCTTTCTGTACACACATCGCATTAGTTGCCACACCCAACAAACACCTAGTTCCTTTTTCTTTTCTTCAATCACGTACACATACACAATGTACATCATAACACATACATCCACACAAAACATATTACACAACACGATACGTACAATTACATCCGACATATGACACGAAAAATACACCTACACAGAGGATATGACACCACACAATACATACACCTACACCCAATGTACAACACAACACGTACATCTGTATCCAATGTACAACACCACACAATACATGTACCTACACCTAGCATGCAAGACTACATAATACACATATCATGATACCACAACTACATAATGCACATACATAGTACCACATGCCTGCAACACCACAAGTACGACATGCACACAATACCGCATGCACACCAGTACCATATGTACAACATGTACACAATACCACTTGTACACAACACCACTTGCACAACGTGTGCACAAAATGGCATGTACATGGCACCATTTGCACAACGTGTACACAATTCCACATGTACACTGCACCACATGTACAAGATACCATATGTACACAACACCACATGCACAACTTGTATATGAAATCATATGTACACAATGTAATAAGCATGACATGGACACAACACCATTTGCACACAACACCACATGAACACAACACCACATGTACAATCATGCACACAACACAATATGTACATAGCACCAAATGTAAAAGCATGCACAGAACACCATATGTACATAACACTGTGTTGTAGCAGTTGCAACACCCTCCAAAATTTTGACCTACATCCAATTTTGGAGCCTCCCTTGGATTTTTACTTGATGTTTGTAAACACTCAAGCTCACCTGTGGGCTCGTGTTGAGTCCTGAACCCTCCTTGCTTGACTATTCAATGGAAAACTTTTTACATGATTGGTCACAATGTCTTGCTTGCGACCATGTTCTCGTCGTGAATAAGGTCTTCACTTCGTGTGTACATGTTGTGTTGACTATGTAAACATCTGTCGTACTCACACAGGAAGTTGTATGCATTGTTGCACAAGTTTCATCACAGCCATTCAATGTTATATCATAAGCGTTGTGCTTGTCGCTCGCACCATTGGTTAGTCATGTTGAGCATATGTTGTCTTTATGGTTTGAAGCTTTTTGTCATCAAGTTATGTTGAGTGTGTGTTTGCGAAAGTCGCATATGAACAAATTCACTTGTTCACACACTTAGTCATTTTGCTGAAATTTTGACAACCTGATCACCTTCTAGCAGCCGGACCTCCACCTTGCAATCAACTCAACCGACTGTCACCTAAAACAACTCAGAAGTGTCCAACAAGAAATTTCAATTTGTGCTACCCGCAAGATGATCAATCAACTCTCCTGCTGTTCAACCGTGGAGTTTGACCGGGCAGTGACCCCGAGGCTCACTCCCCTCAAAAATTGCACAAAAGCTGCATACCTTTCCCACTCCACTGACTAATAAAACTACACAGACAAGCTAGACAGAAACCAAGTGTTTGTCCCTCTTTCCCCTCAAGACTTATGCATTTTTTCCAGCCAACCACACAAAGAGCCAATTCGTTGCTCACCCAGAAAACTGCGAAGATTTCTGAGCAAACCCATGAGCAGCCCAATATCCTGCTCAGCTCAGAAACTATGCAGAGGTGCCTATTAGGTTAGCGTCCTAGTATTTTCATGGTTTTTGTCTCCAACAAACCCCACAACCCGCTTCTAGCTCCCTTTAGTAATTGCACAGTTTTTTCTACCAAGCCTTCCCGCAGCTCGTTGTCAGCTCCCTCCAGGAATTGCATAGTTTTTGCTGCCAAGCCTCCTGAAGCCCGCAACCATCTTCCTCCAAGAATTGTGTATTTTTTTCTACCAAGGCCCTCTAGTTCTCAAACTACTTCCCTCCAGAAATTGCATAGATCTACCCTCCAGGCGAGCCAGATACCGTAGATAGTCATTGCTGATATAGATTGTACATCTCAGTCCCCCAGTGACCCCTGCACAATTTTCACTAGTAGTTCCTAGAGCTCGTATCCTAGCTTGGAACTTGCATCGCACAGTTTCGAAGCCTTGTCCTTTCTCCCAGTCACTTGCATCTGAAAGCGAACGACCATGCATCATTGTAGACTAGAAGGTTTATGGATTTGATGTGGTCTTGTCATGAGTGACTGTAGATACAGGTACATGAACAAACATGATGCGATGAAAAATGGGATGAACAAGGTGAGTACATGCAAAAGGATGTATTCACAAACAAATAAACAAACAATGCATGCAAAGAGATGTGTTCATGAACAGACGACCATGCAAGGATGTGTTCATGAACAGATGAATGAATGACATGTGCATAAGGACAGATGAGCGAACATGCAAGGAGGTATTTTTGCGAATGGACGAACATGTCAAGCATGCAAAAGTAAAGCAAAGGAGCATCATGCACATGAAACATCAAGCGAACCCAATTACCATCAAGGACTACGCAAACTTTTCCATGTGGAGGGAAAGTTGTGATACACCAAGAGGACATCCATCACTCAGCAACACTGCAGCCTGACATGCACACCAACAACAACATGAAGATACCAACATTGTCATGTCGATGCATGTTGGCCACATCACTATTGTGGGCCATACTATTGTCAATCAATGTAATGGAATTCAACGAGACCCACTTGTAATTTGAAGAGTCATGTATTCTGAAAAGTCATGGAAGTCAAATAGTCATGAGGGAAGTTGAACAGTCACAAGGGCCAGTTTCACCCTTGGCTATAAATACCCTCTCATTTGTACATGCAAAGGACTTTTCATCTTGGCTCCTCCCACATGGCCTAAAGAGTTTGTAATCTTTTCTTTGAGGAGCGACTAGTGGCTCCAACGCCCCACCCACAGGGTTAGTGATGTATGGTGTATCGATGTGTCTTGGAAATTTCACTTAATTTAGATGTCTGCTCATAGGCCAACACATTTTCTCACATGTTTTGTTACTATTTATAAGAACTAATATTGAACACTTGTAATACAAGTCGCTTCAACCTGTGTTAAACAATTGAACTCATTAAGCTGTTCTAATACATATATTTATGAAAATTTGTTGTATAAGTTGTTAACACTATCCTACCCATGTTGGTTACCTTCCGAACATCAAACATAACCTTTCACAAAACCTACTATAATGACCATCACACTCACGTAGACTGCCCACTGGGCGTTGTATGTGCTATCTTTCTTTGTGTTTTGTGACTGTTTCTGTGTGGATTACTCTTTCGGAAGTTGCGCATGTCTTGTTTTTTTGTGTATCTCTGACAGAGTTGGGACTTCCTCCCATCCGACCTGAGACTCACTCCCACTCTCTCTCTCCGTTGTGAAAGAACCTTGACACAAGTAACACTAGCATTCACTAGGCACGCGAACCTCGTTGTTCGAAGACAAAGAAGACCACTCTCTCGTGATGACAAGCAAGAGCTAAGGAAAACATTTAAGATAATGGAAACTGGGCCATCATACTGGATCGGACTTCTACACCAAACAGTGTGAGGTCGAGTTGGGACTTCATATCGAGGAGATCCCTTTAATGTTGGTGGGTCTAGCATCGTCAACATTTATGGCACTAGAAGAAGGGCTGCTAGCTTTTTATGGCTGAATGTCCTCTCACCCCCACTCATCAATCATTTGGTCAAGGTAGTAACCCGCACTCCCTCTCAGCTAAGAGCGAATCAGAATTTGGTTACTCCTCAACTCTAAGATGTGAACACGAAATTTAGTATCAACACCTTTGATCTATCCGTCCCATCACCTGTCAATTCATGAAATTAGTCGTACTGATGCTAGTATTACAACACCTTCCATACGCATCAAGAAAGCGAAAAACCACTCCCACAGGGGTTGTTGTATCATCAGTGGAAGAAGTAGTTCTTACCACACTTGAAGGTCTAGCAGAAGTTGTTGAGAACGGAGAGGAACCTCCACTTCTTCGAAAGGAGAACGAGATACCCTCATGATCTTGGCCTCATATTCCGGTACAAGATGTGGATGGGAAGGTAGCGGAGGAGGCATAACCGAAGAAAAACCAACAAACTCAGAGATGGAACCATTAGATTCTGAAGAAGAGGAGGAGGATGAAGAAGAAGAAGACATGGCTGACCAAAACTTGTAATGGATGACTCAGGGACCATTGGCTCTTCTGGGTGCTTTCCATAAGATTCCAAATCATTCAGAGAGAATTCTCACAAAGTATGACCATGACATCACAGTGAAGGTAGAAGACCACTTGGACAAATTCTACCTACAACTATAGACACTCGAGGTGCGACACGATGAGGTTGCATGCAGATTGTTTCCATGTACCTTGAATGGCCACACAACAATATGATATCACATCCTTCCTATCAACTCCATCCATAACTGGGTTATGTTCTAATGGTATTTTTGGAAAATTTCGCTGATGACATGACCCCGAACATGTTCCTCAAAGAGCTGGGTAGTCTGAAAATGGAGTTGAAAGAAAAGGTAAAAGATTTCATTCAAAGGTTTTTTCACATATTGAATAAGTTTGCAACAGACACAAAACCTCATGACTCCATCACTGTTGACTACTACACGTCCGCAATGCCAACTAGCATTACGCAGTTCGTCAAGCGAGCTGCAAAACCAAAATTACTACAAAAATGTGAAGAGGAAATCATTCTAGAGAAGGACCTACGTGCAATTGGAGTCATCAAGGATGATGAATCGATGAAGGACTCCAGAGATGCAAGTAGGAAACCACACTCTATCATGAGCAAGGGTAAAGACAAGGGAATAAGTGATATTGGAACCCTTCCTAGTCTTATCAAGAACTTGACAACAAAAGTGTCGGAGCTCAAATAACGAACAATCAACACATCTATGAGTAGCTGCTGCCTAGACAATAGCAGGGAAGAATGTAATCAGGCAATAGTTACTTCTTGGCTAAACTTGCACAAAACTCCAACTCAATGTTCTAGTTAGAGCAGTGCGCGAACAATGACTTTTTCTCATTCCATGAAGATGATCACCCGGAAAGGTCTTGTTCAGATTGGAAACGAGTTGTAGGCTCAGTATGAAACTACACACTAAACGTAGTAAGTAGTACTTAGGGCCAGAAAAGAGGCACATATGATGACGAAGATGCTACACTTGATGAGACATCAAGCACTGGGCAGGTGAACAACATGTATTAGTGCTCACAATCAACACAGAAGAAAAACACCGAGAAGCAACCCCAAAATAAAAATGATCGATACAATCTCAGAAGTCAAGGGGCTCCCCCTACAATTGGGGAAATGTGAGAAAAGCTAAAATTGCTAATGAGGAAGGTTAATCCACCAGCTGTCCCATAACATAAAACACAAAGTCAGCCCGAGAAGGCAGTGGTGGACAAGAGTATGTCCATGAGCAACAAACTGCAAAACACTTCGCTGGAAAACATGAGAATCAGTCCAACCCCGAACATCTCGGTGATTCTACCCACCCTTGATTACAATATTGTGGAAGATATGAAGAAGACTCATGCAAAAAACAATTTTTTCGAGTTGGCTAATAATATATGTTAGCGGGACATCTTGCTGTGTGCACTGGGGAAAACATCTATCGACAACGCAACCTCTACCAACAAGGGAGAAAGAACATCTCCTGGACCACTCACAATTGTGCTAAACAAACATTAGATGGGAGAAGCAAACTCTCTTTTCCCTCCATTCTTGTTATCATTTGAAATCTTCAACTATAATGTTCATAATTGTTTGGTTGATTCTGGCGCATTAGCCAACGTCATGCCACTCTCCATCGCTAAGAAGATCAATGCGCAATGGAGCAAGACATCTAAGTAGATCATCCAACTAAACTGCACGTGCGTGCCAGCCATTGGTGAACTTCATGACGTGATCATCAGACTATCCCATGATGGCCGAATTCACCAGTGCATAAATGTTGTTGTTGTGGACATATTGGAAGCATATGGATTACTGCTCAACAGAGACTAGTCTAGCAAGATGAACAAATACTTCTCTACAGACTGGTCACACTTATGGCTTTTGTACAAGGGCAAGAACAATCAAATATGGGTGTTATATAAGAGATACATGAGGCACAATGTCACTCCCATCAATACTGAGAACAAACCGTTGGCCTTTGCAGAGCTCATGTTCAGCAACTACCTTTTGGAAACAATGCTAGGGTGTTATCTTGTATGGCCAACTTCAACCCCACTAGACATGCAGTTGGGTTTCCTCGCTTACCCAACTGATGGAAATGAAACTTGTACAATGCATTGTAAAAATAGTAGTAGTAGTATTAGTGCAAGCACGTCGAATGATACATGTACATTCGAGTTGTGGACAATGCATTTTGACTGATTGAAGATACAGGATGGCAATAGAGCCGAGTGTGTCTTGATCGACCCAAACAACATAAAACACACGATTTCAAGCCGCTTGGAGTTCGAGTTCAAAAACAACGTTACTGAATACAAAGCACTCGTGTTAGGCTTGGAAAAGGCCATTAGCCTCAACGTGGTCACGCCAAAGTGGTAGGTGATTAAGAAATAGTGATACGACAGGTACATAACACCATCATTATTTATCACCACATCTCAAAAGTTACCAGCAAGAGGTATGGCATTTGATCTCTAACTTCCAAGCATTTAATATCACTGTTGTACCAAGAATGCATATTGCAGCTACTGATGCCTTGGAAGATGCAGTTGCTAGAATGTCACCACTTAGGGATAGGTTTACTGTTGAAATTTTGTATAAGCCTTCTATCCCCGATAACATAACTATGCTACACATTTTTGGTGATGATGAACAGATATTGCAATTAACGCACAACATTGGTGCCTTCAAGGATGCAACACTTGATGAAGATGAGCACGAGCAACCCTTGTTGAACCTTAGAATTACCCTCTCCTTGATAGATTTTCTCACTTCTTTCCCTTGCTTTTCCATAAGATTACAGATCCCCATCAATGATAACTGATAGGTTTTGTCTTAAAGAGGGCATTAAATGATTGAGATGTTGTATTTTTATGTTTTTGCTATTTGAATAAATTTTTTCAAATTAGCTACAAAATGCAGCCTATTCTGCAGCTAACTGTGTATTCCATAGCTACTTCCATGGTCTAGTAGGTTCCAGGTGTCAAATGAAGAAACTGGCCACATGGGCATCTCTGGAATTATCTCCACATGGATTTTATTCTTGTCACTTAGCCCAGATCAACAAGAAAGAAAGCTCAAGATCGTAGTCAAAGGTGGTTTCAAACATATGATACCCGGAAGAAATAGGACTCTTCATCTAATCTTTCGTGGTTAATCAATAAATACAACAATTTTGTTGCAGCATTAACTCAGATCAGCCACCTGTGTTAACAGTTCTGTTGCAACCATCTCGCTCAAATTCAAGTCACCTGTAGTTGACTAGACATTTACGCAGTCTTGTTGTAATATGTATAGGCCACATGTAGCTATTTTTCCTCAACGACAATTATGATTATTTCCTTTTAAATATAGATAGTACAGAACCGAGAGGGGTTCGAAGAATTGGATGTATTAATTTCAGACTTTCAGCTCTGTATTTTTGGACTTTGTTCCTGTTTATAATATAAAATCATGTGTTGAACATGATCGTTTAAAAAGAGCCTTTTCAATTAGTTAGCAACTCAACCGAGTCAGTTACAGAGGGCCCCTGCACTGAAGGAGGTTTTCTTTCCATTTCTTTTCTATTTAGTTTTAATTCCATCATTTTCTTTTAGCATAATTTCTAATTTAGGCTGATTTATTTTAGTTTTAATCAATAGAATAATGTTAAAACTTAATTTTGGAGTCTTGTTTCTCCAACACATTTCATGAAAGGAAATGACTTTGTTTCTAAAACAGAGTAAGGTTGAAGTTATTAGAATGCATTGTTGACTAGTTTACTCATTGTTTTGTTATTTATTTTCTAGTTCAGATTGTGTTAATGAATGTTCTTGATCACCATTTGAAGTTGATACTCATCCTAAACTAATTGTTTAAGCATTCACTTCGCACGATGGTTGAAATCAATCAATTACCTTCTGCATGTTCTCATTTAGTTCTCTAGATCATAAAGTAGAGAAAGTTGCTTGTATTCCATCTCAAGAAGGTTATCTTTCAAAATTGAAAGGTAGAGTAACTAGAAGTACTTCAGCTGATTTCATTCTCTATATTTAATTCAACATGCATTACAACCTCACCTTTTTAAGATTTAGTTCATGACTTAGGATTGATGACAAGATAGGACAGATTCTCTGTTTTTCCTTCTTTTAAATTAGATTTTGACTAGTTTTAAGCTCTTGGTTCACCTTTAGGAAGTTTAGATTCAGTTTCTCATAGTTCAGATTGTACATCATTAGGAATCAAAGAAAAGAAACCCCCAAAACAATATAAAAATACAAAACAATGAAGTAAGAAGGGTTAACTAAGCACATATAGTGCACTACACTTCATCAACTTACAAATCTCGGTTGATAATTTATGCAAGCAATTTAGGACATTAAATTGACTAGACCTTTTGGTGTCGTTTCCAGGGAAGTGTAATTAGGTAACCTCCTCTCTTACATTCAAAAAAATAAAAAATAAAAAAATGATATTCATAGAGAAAGAGACTCTAGGGGTAGATTTACATCTAGAGGAAGGAGTTAAATTCCTACAACACCACCTACTCCACCAAGAATAAGAAGAGATACACCTCCATCTAAAGATCATACTCCTAGCCATAGAACTCCTAAATTCTAAGGTCAGAAATTCAATCAAGAGAATCTCCTACTTCATCTATTGAGGTAGTCCTAAAGGAGAAAAATCTTGGGTCTCCAACAGAAGAAGTAGCCTTTTTAACCACCACAGGAGAGCATATTTTAGTTGAAGAATTAAGAATACCTAGTGAGGAAGAAGAAGTAGAACCTCTCTTCCACATACCATTAATAGAGGAACCATAGGAAGAGAAAGTAACCTTGCAGGTTGAACGTTATACTCACTCTGAAAAAACTATAATGGCAGAAGAAGGAGAGGATGGAGAATTCACACTGTTTGGAGGAGGGGGTAGAGGAAGAGGTAGAGGAAATAATGGAGGAGGTAGAGGAAATGATGGAGGAGGTAGAGGAAATAATGAAGGAGGCAAAGGAAATAAGGAAATAGATAATTATTTTGGATTCCCTATAGTTGATGAAGAAACAAATGCCACAATGAAAAATATCTCACCTTCTGTCCTCCCAAATTCCCATGGGTTAAAAAGTGAGGATCCTGAATCATTTTTATTTGAGTTTTAAGTCTTGTGTAAAACCTATGATTACTTAGAAGGCTCTCAAAAACTTAAGTTGTTTCCTTCAACATTGAAAGGGGCTGCTTTGAAGTGGTTCACGGGGTTGGTCATTCAGTCCATTAAAACATGGAATGACATGAAGAAAGTGTTTTTGGATAGGTATTTGGATTATTCCATGCCTACCAATCACAAGGATGAAGTGTTAAAAATGAGGTAAAGAGAAGATGAAAATTTAGAGGATTTAATTGATAGATTCAACTCACTCTTGAAAAGAGCAAAGATGGATAATTTAGATGAAGATACCTTAAAAGCTCTTCTATTAAAAGCCATTAGAGATGAATGGATAGATATCCTTAACATTATGGGGATGGGAGATGTCTCTTAACTCCCATTAAGTGACATAAGAGAATTATGTGTTCATCTCTTAGAAGAGAAATCCAAAACTGGGAAAGGTCCAAGAGATCCTTCTCTTGTTAGAGTGAATAAGTCTGCAAATGGATCAGTGAATAGGGAAGGAATTGGGAATATGCTTGATGAATTCAAAACATATATTCTAGGGAGCCTTACTGACCAAATCGACACCCTTAAGTTACAAAACAAGTAGAAAAAAGAGGTTGATGCTTTAGCTATTTTCTGTTCGAAATGCAGAAAAATACACGCTTTAAGAGAATGCCCTTTAGATGCAAAAATCATAGAGACTTGTGTGATTTGTTAAAAAAACCATGAGACCAAGGGTTGTCCTTCAAATCTAGGTCTTAAGGTTGTTTTTCAAGAAGAAACAATTCCAAACTCAGCAGAATCTCTTTGCTTTGTCTCCAAAAGACCTTGGCAGAGGCCACAAAATTAGGGATTTAACAATGAAATGTATCTTCAACCTCCACCAAATTGGAATTCTTGGCAACAAGCTTGGCCTCAACCACAACCTCAATCTCAATATCAACCTTGGGCTAAAGGAGTACAAAATCATTATGGAAGATATTCTCAATATTATCAATATCCTCTGTCATATCAGAATTATCCTCCCCCAGAAATTCCACAACAAAATCAGCAGCCAAAACTTCAAAATCATAACCCTCAACTTTCACTACCATTTCCATAGGAAATTCCACAACAAAATCAGCAGCTGCAAATTCAAAACCAAAATCTCAACTCTTACTACAATTTCAGTAGAGACCAAATCAGCTACCTACCCAACCTTTACCAAACCCCAATAATAAAAATCCTTAGAATACTTACATGGTGGAAGGACAACAACTTCCAACTTATATGATCACTCCTCTAGATCTCAATGATGTTCAACCAAGATCTGATAGGATATTAGAAAATAAAGGCCCTCTATAGTTATTCAGGAACAAGACAGTTCCAAGGAAAATTATCTACAACCCAAGAAAAGTTTTGAAGGAACTTCTCTCCAAAACCAAAATACTGAAAATGAAAAACATAAAGAACCAGTGAACTCAACTCCTATCATTGAGCAACCAATATATACTTCTGCACCTCCTTTTCCTGAAAGATTACATTGATAAAGGAGTAGAAAAGTAGATTATGTTGCTTCATTATGATTTTATAGATGAATTGCAAAATATCTGTATCAAAATCCCTTTGTTACAAGCCATTAAGGAGATTCCAATCCTAGCTAAAACAATAAAGTAGTTGAGCATAAAGAAACCAGGAAGAAAATCAAAAGAAACAAAAAGAATTCACCTGGTAGGAAAAATAGTAAACATAATGATGGGAAAAATTGCCATACAAAAATATGTAGATCTAGGAAGTCCAATTGTGAAAACACATATCAATGGAGTTGAAATTCCAAATACATTGATTGATTTAGGAGTAGCAATAACCATCATGAGCAAACAAACCATGGAATAGCTCAAGCTTTCTAATCTTCTTTACACACCTACATTACTACAATTAGCAGATAGATCTGTAATTAAACCAGATGGTGTGCTAGAAGATATTTCAGTGTCCTTAGATTCTTGGGAATATCCAGTTGATTTTATGATCTTAACCCCCAAGAAAAATCTAGGAGGACATCCACTTATATTAGGAAGACCTTGGCTGGACACAACTGATGATTTCATTAGCTATAGATCTGGTGACATGTATATTTCTAATGGGAATTCAACAAAGGAATTCACTCTATATCCTCCAGCAAGAACAATCACAAAAATAGATGACAAATAATGGATTGATGATGAAAATTACATTTAGCCTCTCTTTACTATTTCAGACATTAGTGAAGATAGTCAAATCTTGGATACAATGGAAAATTTTGAATCATCTCCAGAATATGAACATGATCAATTCGAAGAAAAATCCAATATTGAATATTTGTCATCTAGGACGGTGTCTCTTTATTCTATGGAAGAATTTGGTAGCTCTATAATTGAAATCTTTCCAGGGAGAAATTTGAACATAAACAATAACTTAGAGAAATTACAACAAGAAAAGGTAATCAAAACATTACAACAACATTTTGCTGAATATGCATGGGAATATACTGACATGAAAGGAATTAGTCCTAAGAGTTGTATACATCACATCTACATTGAGGAAAATTGTAAGCCTATCAGACAACCTCAAAGAAAGGTGAATCCAAATCTTAAGGAAATTGTGAAAGAAGAGCTGTAAAAACTGCTGAATATAAACTTCATTTAGCCAATTTCAGACAGCCAATGGGTTTCCCCTTTAGTGATTGTGCCTAAAAAGAATGGTAAATGGAGGGTGTGCGTTGATTATTGAGAATTGAATAAATCTACCCTTAAAGATCATTTTCCTTTTCCCTTTATAGATCAAGTGTTAGATACATTAGCAGGTAAGAAATAATTCTCATTCTTGGATGGTTTTAGTGGTTATAACCAGATTCAGGTGGCACCTGAAGATCAAGATAAAACCACATTTACTTGTCATGTGGAACTTATGCCTACTGAGTACTTCCTTTTGGATTATGTAATGCACCTTCAACATTCCAAAGAGTAGTACTAGGATTTTTTTTAATTTTTTTTTGATCTAATACATGATTGTGTAGAGGTATATATGGATGAATTTACAGTCTATGGGAATACATTTGAAGAAGCTTTGGAAAATTTTAAAAAGGTTCTTAAAATATATAAGGAAGCAAACCTTTCACTAAGCCATGAAAAATGTTTTATGATTTTTACAGAAGGGATTGTTTTAGGACATCATATTTCAGGACTTGGAATTAAAGTTGATAAATCTAAAGTTGAAGTCATCTCTAAATTGTCAATTCCAGATTGTCAAAAGGATGTTAGAATTTTTCTAGGATTTACAGGATACTATAGACAATTTATAGAAACTTTCACTAAAATATCATCCCCACTCTTCAAATTACTCACCAAGGATTGTGAATTCAATTGGAATCTCGATTGCTAGTTAGCATTTGTGACTTTAAAAGCAAGAATTTCTGAAGCACCCATCTTGAGAGGTCCAAATTGGAAAATACCTTTTCACATTTCAACAGATGCTTCAGGTACAACTCTGGGAACTGTATTAGGACAAAAAGGTTTGATTCCCTATGCCATCTACTATACAAGTAAGAATTGGACTCCCACTAAGTAAAGTTATACTGTAACTGAAAAGGAAATTTTAGCTATTGTTCATGCTATCAACAAGTTCAGACATTATATAACATGCTATGAAACCTTTGTTCATGCAGACCACTCTGCAATTAGATACTTAATGAATAAACCTATTACTAATGGCAGAGTTACAAGATGGCTATTACTCTTGCAATAATTCAATATTACTGTGCTAGATAGACCTGGAAAACAAAACACAGTTACTGATTTCTTGTCCATAATTCAAAATATCAAGGATGACACTCCTGTTGAAGAAAATTTTCCTGATGAATATCTTTTTGCAGTGGCTACTCAGACCCCTTGGTTTGCAAATATTGCCAATTACTTAGTCACAGGGAAATTGCCTTCACATTTGTTTCCTAGAGAGAAAAGAAAAATCATTCAAATAAGTGCAAGATACTCATGGATCACTAATTAATTGTATAAAACAAGTATAGATCTCATGATCAGAAGATGTGTTAGGGAAGATGAAATGCCTAAGATTATTATGGCATGTCGTGATGAACTGTGTGGTGGACACTTTTCTAACAAGAGGACAACCTATAAAATCCTTTATTTAGGATATTATTGGCCATCCATCTTCAAAGATGCCAAAGAATATGTCACGAGGTGTGATAGCTGCCAAAGGGTAGGAAAACCTGCTCCTTCAAATGAAATGCCACTACAAATTTAGGTACTCATTGAACCTTTTGAAAAATGGGCCTTCTATTTTGTTGGACCAATTAATCCCCCATCTAAGCAAAAGAAGTATCTATTGGTATCCACTGATTATGTCACTAAATGGGTAGAGGCTAAAGAATTGCCTTTTACTAATGAAAAATCTGTATTTAATTTTCTCTTTGAGGACATCTTCACTCATTTTGGTGTTCCAAGAGAAATTGTGACAGATCAGGGATCTCAATTTACATCTAAAATGGTGAAGGGTCTTGTGGAATATTACAAGATCAAACATAGGAAATCTACCCCCTATCATCCACAAGAAAATGGTCAAGTTGAATCTACAAATAAGGTGATTGAAGGAATTATCACTAAGACTATGCACCCACACAGAAGATATTGGGAAAAAAGGCTTCCTGAAGCCTTATGGGCTTATAGAACTACATGTAGGAACACAATAGGACACACACCCTATGAACTTGTTTATGGGAAACAAGTCCTATTCCCTATAGAGATTCAAATCCAAACCTTCAAGATGGTAGTCCAATTGGGACTGGATTTATCAAAGGTACAAAAACATAGATTGGAGCAACTCAATGAGCTTGATGAAATTAGGCAAGATGCAATTCTTAGAACCAATATAGTCCAATAGCAAAGGGCTAAATGCTATGACACATATATCAAGGAGAAGAAGTTTCAAGCAGGTGATTGGGCACTTTTGTTCGATTCAAAATTCAAAGATTTTTAAGGGAAGTTTTAGACTCATTGTCTTGGGCCATATGAGATCGAAGAAGTCTTTCGTAATGGAGTAGTAAGGATAAGGACAATAGATGGAAGAAAAATACCTCTTCTTGTGAATGGTCATCGGTTGAAGATATAGTAGAAACCAATTTCAAGAGAGGAGTTCATTAAGATTTTCTAGAATAACTCTAAAATGAAGCTAGTGAAGAAGAATTCTTCTTCTCCACTAACTTAGTCTTTATTTCTCCTATAAGTATGTCAATCAAAACTAATCATTGATTGACATACTTATACAGAAAACACAGGGTGAAAATCAAAGATTTCCGACATCTTATATTTTCCATTTCCTTTATGTAATAAGTAGTGACAAAAAGCTACATTCATTTTCACTTTAGAGTCTGAAAATTCATAGTCTCATTCCATCTCATTCTGTTTTCATTTTATTTTATAGTTCCATTTCATCTCACTGTCATATTCCATTTACATTTTATTTTTACAGTTTTACTCCATTTCACCCTATTTCGCATTTTATTTTACATCTCATTTCATCTCACTGTCGTAACCCATTTCCATTTCATTTTTACACTCATATTCCATAGCCATACTTCACTTTTCCTTCTTTTCACATTTTGCAGCTAATCTGATTCTACAACTACAACTTACTTATAGGTCTAGCACAATTGTACAACTCACAAATAAATCATGAATGTAGGAAATTGAAGGATCAAGTTTCGGAGACCAAACATGCTAAAAGCACCTATGGATCAACACCAAAAGAGTTATCAAGCAAAAGGTTAAGTTCTAAAGGTAAAATGCAAAATTTATTTCAAATAGCAAGTTAAAAACATAAGGCATGTATAACATGAATAATCATATGTCTTCTTAACAAGTCATCATTTGATTTGACTTCCACTTCATCATACTACGTCTCTGCCACATATTCCATACTCAGTACCAAAAGGTCCATAATAACTTAATCATACAACATCTCTGCTACAATCTCCATAATCTGTACCTAAACGGTCCCTCGTAACTCCATCTATCAACAGTAATGAGTACGATGTGACCAACATATCCACGTCTCTCCAGACCCTCACCGTCTACTTATTCCACGCAAACTTGTAGTTCTTTTTCACCATACCCACAGTCCATCCATTTCATAGACCAGGAGATTAATTCTGAAGGTTAAGAAATTTTGCGAAACAGAAGGCATGGGACTCATTGTTAGGACAGAGCCAGTAGGAGCAAAATATATGGAGGGATACCCACAACTCAAGGAGATGCTACAGAGGGCTGGATGGCTCAATTTAATTGAAAAATTTGATGGCTTTAAAAAAGAGATCAAAAAATCTTTTGCTAGATCATTTGATGGTACCGAAGTAGAAATTGGAGACATTAAGTTTGCTGTAACATAATCTTGTTGGAAATAATACTGAGAGGGGGGGTGAATCAGTATTATTACATTAATAAAACTTTTTCATTTCCAAACTCTGATTCATATATGCTACTTTCACAACTTCTTATGATTAAGTTAATTGATCTTCAATGAGTGCATTAGAACATTATCAACCATGTTATCAGTTAACAGATGCAGTAACATAGAATAGATCATCACACATAAGGCACACACATGAACACCATGATATAAGGTGGAAACCCAATGCGGGAGAAAACCACCTGCTGCAAGTCATCTCAATCTTCTTCTTAATAAGAAAATCCTTTTACAATATTTGTACTGGTGCAGTCTCATACCAGTACGGGAGCTACAACCCCCTTTGCTCTTGTACTAACAGATCCATTTACTAGTACACAGGCTGCTACCTGCTACAATGCTCCAAAGATTCCCCTTTGCTTTTGTACTAGCTTAAGTACTAGTACGTAGGTGCCGGCCTACAATCTTCTCTCCTCCAGGTACCACGTTTCATCAATTTTCATACTGGATACACTGAAGCACAACACATAATCTGAAAGGGCCACATTTCATCCAATTTTCATACTAGACCCAATAACCACATTGAAGCTCATAATCAAACAACCTTCTGAATCACCCAATCACTAGATCAATACATATACAATGAGAGTCATCAATCAGATCTAGTTCATCAGATCACATAAAGATATAATCAATCACTTCTCAGACGGCTGTTATAAGATCATAATACCAGAAACCAGACATTACTTCAACACCCAGAACACAACAAGGATAAACATGGATTTCAAGAGAAGTAAGCTGCTTCACTCATGTACAGCCTGCTTACAGGTAAGCAACTTCACCCATGTACAGCCTGCTTACAGGTAAGCAGCTTCACCCATGTACAGCCTGCTTACAGTACGCAGGTAACCCAACTGCTCACCTGCTTACCTACGCAGGTAACTGAACTGCTCACCTGCTTACCTACGCATTGTGTCCTTTGATCTGCCTGCGTACCTCCGCACCTGCAACCCTTCTGTGCCTGCGTACCGACGCACTTGCAACCCTTCTGTGCCTGCGTACCGATGCACCTGCAACCCTTCTGTGCCTGCATACCGGCGCACCTGAAATGCTTCGTCCCAACGTATGTACGCACTTTTCTTTCACTGTACCTGCGTACCTTCGGGCATAGATAATTTCAAGACTTCAAGAATAACCCAGATAGTCAGATCTACAGATATGATCATGCGCTGAAGAGATCTCAATTCATCAATAGATTCGCCTTATTTAGATCTAGACATTACACCCAAGAGATCATGATATTTCAGATCTAGCTCTCATAAGATGTTCAACCCAAGCACATCTCAAGCCAAATGATCTTCTTTGCTTTATATAGGCAGGCTCCTCCTAAAATCATGGATCAATACCACGAGCCAAAACCATAGGAACACAAATACTGTTGGCTAGTTAAACATAAGAAACCCCACGTGTGCTTTTCTTTGCCTTGAAATGTGTGCACTAGGGTACGCACCTCCTGGATGGCTTATCTGCGTATTAGGACGCGGTCCCTTCACGGTGTACTTGTGGGTATGCACTTTCTATAAGGTGTACCTGCGTACCCCTTATTTTCTTCAATACTTGAGAGCTGATCATCAATCTTTGCTATTGACCTGTTGTAAAGTGATCCATCACCTGTATGGGTTGCCATCAAGGACAACACTTTAGCCATAATGCCAACAATCTCCCCCTTTGGACTTGATGGCAAAGCTTACATGTGAACTGTCATCTGATCCCTTTTTGCTATCCGGTAACCCATGCACTCTATCACATCTGATATATCTTCTGAATGTATACAAGTGAGATGATCTTTTATGAGAGGGTTGCCATCAAGTACAACACATGCATCATAATGCCAACAATATCTCCCTTTGGACTTGATGGCAACAACACCGAATCATTCTCCCCCTTTGACATCAAGGGCAAAGGGTTATGCTGCCCCTAAGAACATGATCTCCTTGACTATAAACCAGATCTGCTGAAGGCTCTTGAATGAACTCCCCCTTTGTATATGCGATGGTGCTCCAATCTGATAATGCTCTTTCTGAGATCAAGCTGAGATGTCTGCTCTGCTATATAGTGCTGCTCAAGCTCCCCCTGACAATAAGCAAGGTCTGCAAAAGGATGTTCTATATGACTCTATCATAAATGACCTTCTTATCTCAAAAAAACTCAAAGCATACATCCATCAACCAACCGAATGAGGATCATTCATCAAACCAAGTGGGAATATGCTAGTAATATGAAAACCAAATACATTACATCATCATCCCATGCATAGAGAGAAGACATAGGCCGTTACATGACCTGAAGAGATGACTGCAATAGATAGACCATTACAACATGAGTCTTGCTATGACCTTTACATCGAATGATAATCATGACCGAGACCAAACATCTAAATAAGCTCATGGCAAAGATCAGCAACAACATTGCATAATAGTATCTGTCAACATCAAGGTACTTCTGCATCAAATCATTCATAACCATCCAGATCTACATGAACCAAGAGCCATCAAATGGAAGCATCTTAATCAACATATGTACGAAGCAACCTATCATCATATAGGTAAGATCTCATCATCATCATGTCTCCATCAATGCAATTTGAATAATCATCCATGTATTCAGCCAACAATCCTCATCCATATATGTGCCAAGAACAATAAAGACTCCATGCAAACACCATTAGAGAATTAACCACCAATCTGATCATGTGAATAACTCATCACCATAGAAAGATGAATCATGAGCATTGTCGCCAAGGACCATAATGCCAACAATGCATTAAGAAAATATGATCCCCCTGAACCTGTGCCATCTGTCAGATCAGATCATGCATATCAATAAGAAGAGTCAGCCAATAAATGCCTTAAGATAGGTACGCCGTTTTTCTTTATCTGTCCTGCGTAGCCACGCACTTCAGCGTCTGCTCCCCTGCGCACACCCGCAGAGATCCTTCTTCTGTACTGCGTACATACGCAGTCAGTCTTCACTTACAGTGCGTACCCACGCACCTGTGCCATAAGCCGCCCGTGTACCTTATGCACTTTTTCTTCTATCGCGCCGCGTACTTTTATGTAAATCTGCAGGGAATCCTTCTATCGTGCCGCATACCTTTGAGCTTGCTACGTACCTGTTCTTCAGTTACGCCGTGTACTTACGCATGTGCTCTTTTGCTAAGCCGCGTATCGCCGCACAAGGACTGTGCCTTTGCTTGCGTACCTCCGCTCCGGGTCTTATACTCTGCTGCGTACGCCCGCACTTTCACTGTGTATCACCTGCGTACTTCTAATTAGGGCCGAATAACAGTCCTCCTTTGTGCCACTGACAGTCAGATTTCTAGATCTGATCTTGTGCTCAAGAAATCATACTTCATAGATCTATTTCATTTTCCCTACTGCCTTTCTTCAAACAATCATATACGCGATTGTGCAGTATCCAACTGGCGTATATACGCGATTTCCCTTTATGGAGTTTGCATATGAGATTCAGGACACTGAAGTTTTGTACTTTCAGCTCCCTCTGATTCTGGTATGTCTGTACATTGTGCTGTGCTGCCTTTCTCTGACTGTACTTCCTTTTTCCTCCATATCTTCAAGCGTGATGATGTCATTTTCTCCTTTTGATATGGTGCCCAGACTTTGTTCCTGCATTCCTTAGCTATATGTCCAAGCTTGTTACATGCATAACATCTTACATGTTTCATATTCCTCCTGTAACAATCAGTAGCTTTGTGACCAAACATATTGCAAGCAAAGCAATATCCATAAAAGTACCTTGATTGAGATGACCTTTCTGCATAATGGTCTTGAACTCTTCTTCTTCTACATCTAGCTGCAACATGTCCAAGATTATGACATACATAACATTCAACATTATTCATAGGAGGAGTAAAGGATTTTCTTTGAGGAATCTCTTTCCTTAGTTGATGATGCGATGGATCTTTCATTTCTTCTTTGATCACTCTAGATTTCTCTTTAGAGTTCCTTACTTCACCTTGTGAACTAGATTCACCTTCAACCGATTCATGGAAACCAAGACCAGTTTTTATAGCAGGAGACCTTTGACTACTAAGAATATCATCCAAGACTTTAGAGCTATCTTGAAATTGTAAAAGCTTATCCTTTTCTTCTATTTTACCTTTCAGGATATTTACCTCAACTTGATGTTGTTCTTCCTTTTCAAGAGATTGCTTTTTCAAATTTTCTTCTGCTTTTCTTCCTTCTTCCATTTGTTGCCTTAGATTGAATATCTCCTTTTCTTGTTCTTCACTTACATTCTGCTGCATTTGACGAACTCGGAAGGCACATTCCAGCTGGGATTTTAAGCTGATGACTTCATTGTCTTGTTTTTCAATTGCTTGATGTAGATCTTCATTCTGCTTCCTTGATTCTTCAAGATCTCCTTTTAGTGAGAGGATTGTAGCTTCAAGATTTTCATAGTAACTGGATCTATCTTTGAGCTCATTGATGGTTGTGTTCTTTTCATTGACTTCATTTCTTAGTAATGTTACTTCATCTTGCAACTTTTGATATTTCTCCTTGAATAACTCTCGTTGAGCCTTAGCAGTACTATCCTTTATGTTCAGAAGATCTTCTTGAGTTCTAATTTTGCTTGTCAGCGTTATAACTTCTGCTTCTATCTTGTTTCTTTCTTGTTCATCCATAATGACAAGTTCAGTAGTTTCACTATCACTTTCATCTCTTTCACAAGGAAAAATAGCTGGAACATCAGAGGATACTACATTCATGCCTGATAATGACTCTGAATCTGATTCTGAATCTGAAGCGCTTCTTCTACCTAATCCCCAATCGATTCTTCCACTGTCATAGTTCCTCTGAGATGTCTTCTTCTTCTTATGAGCTTTCTTCTTAAGCTTCTTTCCCATTGTTTCACGGATCTCCTTCAAGTGATCAAGATTCTATCAAAGGACCTGCTCTGATACCAATTGTTGGAAATAATACTGAGAGGGGGGGGGGTGAATCAGTATTATTACA
>APFE030997316.1:0-11873 GCA_000404065.3 Pinus taeda
CTAAATTAGGTAAATAATATTAAAAGAATTCATTTGTTAATTTAGCTAATTTTATTTGTTTATTAATAGATGAATAATATATAATTTTTATTTATTATTTCTAGAAATTAGCTAAATCAGGTAAATTATATAATAAAAGAATCTTATTTGTTAATTTAACTAAATGTATTTGTTTATTAATAATATATAAATTATTTAATTATAATGGTCCATTAATAAAATATATCAAATTTCATTATAATAATTTATATTTATTAAATAATCTATATTTATTAAATATTTTATTAATCCAATATTATTAAGTACCCTAGTCAAACAAATAGTATTCTAGTTATATTAAAATACTGTTATTCTTAAAATTTAGTTATATTAGGTACACTCTATAATTGAGGAATTTTTTGTTAATGTGCATATTTATTAATAATTGTATATATATATAAAAAGGAACTAACTCAAACTAACTTAATAATTTAATAACAATAAATTTATTTATCACTTAAATCTAATGGTCATTTTTAAATTACCTCTTCTCTGAAGATCTAATTGTATTTATTAAATAATCAATATTTATTTAGTAATCAATATATTCAAATTGACCATGTAATTAGGTAAATATATTATTACTAAGGGTTAAAATGATTTATTTATCAAATATATATGAAAGGGGCTAATAATTATTATTTCAATTCTCAAGGAATATTAGTAACCAAATATATATACATAACTAATGGAAATTATGAAAACAAAAATCTAATATAACTATTTCATGAATATTATTAATAATAATAAATCCAATAATAACAAAAAAGAAATACACTAATTAGCCCCAAATTAATTAATAACCCATAATAACTCATACAACGAATAGGACTAAACCAAACTAATACTATAGGAGCAAGGATTTAAAGGGGAAAAAACTCAGGAAAAAGGGGACCAACCACCGAAAACCAACCTTAATGAGAGGGAGAAAAGAAACCCTAGGACCTAACAAAAAAGGGGGATGGAGGGGGCTAGGAGGACAAGGCTGGGACCCAGCAACTACTAATCTTCCAGCCATCATCCCTATTAAGGTTGTTCGGCCTTTTCTCAATCTCCAGGGCCTCTCTAAATTTGCGATGGTGAAACTACGCAACTTTGGCAACGACTTGAGTCTCTTCTATACATATATGATGCATAGTCTTTCGGGCATTCTCAACTAGGGCTGAGGACTTGGTCCTACCATGTCTTAAGTCATCCGAATGTTCGCTAATCCTTTGATTGATAGAGCGACCCATCTCACCAATATAAGGGATCCCACAGGAACAGGGAATGACATAGACGCCCTTCATGTCTTTAGGGTCAATAGGGTCTTTCACACACCTGAGTGAGCCACGGATAATATTGAGAGGTCTAAAAGTAGCGGGCACATCGTACCACCTCAGAATTCTCGCAATCCTATCAGTGGTCCCTTGGATGTAAGGAAGATTCACACCCATGCTATGATCCTTAGGAACCCTTCGGATTGAAGGCTCCTTCTTGGCCTTGAGGAAGGATTTTTGACCGAGGTGCCTATTGTAACCATTCTTCTCAAAGACATCCAGGAGATGAGCCTTCTCCGTTCCCAGGCTTTCCTCATCATAAATTCTAACAGCGTGGATGGCAAGTGTGCTTAGAACCCCTAACTTCTAAGCGGGGAAATGATGTGAAGAAGCATGCAGGTATTGCTCAGTATGCGTCTTCTTTCTGAACACCCGTTGAGAAAAGGAACCATCCACCTTCTTAGAGATGAGAACATCCAAGAACGGAAGACAACCATTATCTTCTTTTTCCATCGTGAATTTAATGGCGGCGGATTGGTTATTGAGATGACTGAAGAAGCGATCCAGCTCATCAGGACCATGAGACCAGACAATGCCAGTGTCATCAACAAATCTTTTCCAAAGCTTCGGTAAGAGACGAGAGGAGGCCAAAGCCTTAGATTCAAACTCCTCCATGAAGAGATTAGCGACGACAGGGGACAAGGGAGAGCCCATGGCAACTCCGCACGTCTGCTCATAGAATTCTACCTCGAAGCTGAAAAAGGTGGAGGTAAGGCAAAGCTCAACTAACTTAGCCGTAAATAAAAATTATATATTATTCATCTATTAATAAACAAATAAAATTAGCTAAATTAACAAATGAATTCTTTTAATATTATTTACCTAATTTAGCTTATTTCGAAAAATAATAATAAATTAAATAAAACAAGAATGTTAGTCGTTTGACTTGGGTCATTAGGTCAAAATTAGCCGTTGGAGTCTCTGCACATCCTATTTAACAAGCAAAGATGGATTGGTTATTCAACTTGTCCTGACGATGAACCACACTGGTTGGTTCGAAACGCGTCGACAAAAGATGGTTTATGTGATTTCGCCGAAAACTCTCTAAACATATATATATTTTTAAATAAGTAATATTTATTTACATTTTATAAAAATGAGTAATTATTATTATTATATATTTATCATTTGTTTATGTCATAGATAGAAATAAAGCCTTATAGGTATATCAACTACATTTACTAAAATAATTATTGTTGTTAGATCTAAGACTTTTGTGATCCATAATGTAGAAATAAGTCTTTCGAATTAATCACATTGTTAGGATTTGGTCGACGTTTCGAACCAACTAATGTGGTTCATCCTCAGGACAAGGTGAGAAATTCATTGATGAAAAGGAATAAATAGTAAGGATGCAACATTGCCTAGAGTTAGCTGTTAAAAATTAGTTGTTGGTGGATTAGTTAGTAGGTAAAGAAATTAATTATTTTGAGATTAGAGGTAAGGATAAATATTCTATATTTAGTTAAAAATAGTTGTTAAATAAAAATAGAAATTCAGTATTATCGATTGATGAATTCATTGATCAAAAGGAATAAATAGTAAGGATGCAACATTGCCTAGAGTTAGCTGTTAAAAATTAGTTATTGGTGGATTAGTTAGTAGGTAAAGAAATTAATTATTTTGGGATTAGAGGTAAGGAAAAAATATTCTATATTTAGTTAAAAATAGTTGTTAAATAAAAATAGAAATTCAGTATTATCGATTGATGTAGAAAACATCTTGTTTGTTATGGGTTGACTTATTCATATTAGAAAACTAGATATTAGGAAAATATATTTAATCCAAAATAATTCATTAATAATTATTAATAACATTAATTTCAGATTATTTAATAATAATATCATGTTTGAATTTTTTGATAGAGGGACGCTTAAATCCCTTAAAAAGGAATCCAAAATAAATTAAAACAAATCAGAGTCAAAGGAAAACTGAAAATTTTATAATGTGAAAAAATAGATAGAAATAAAAGAATAAGAACAATGTTTGATAAATAATAAAATAAATAGGGGCATCAAATTTTTTTTATCAACAATAAATAAAAGATAGAAAATAAAAGAATAATGCAAATAGAAAATTTTGATAATAATAATAATAGGGGATATATATATATATTATATATATATATATATATATATATATAGTTATATTATAATTATAATCACTTGATAAAAATAAAAATAGGGGAACGAGGCAAAAACATAAGAAAATAAACCAGAAAGAAAAGAAGAAGAGAAAGGATAAAAAATAATGATGAGTTATAATGAGAGAGTTGGAATCCAGCTCTTACTCAATTTCCAACCATCATCCCTGTTAAGATTTATCGCATGCCTTTCGATCTCAATCACCTCCCTAAGTTTCTTGTGGTGGAAATGATCATATATTAGCGATAACTTTGGATTCTTCAATGCAAACATGGTGCTTCGATTTTTCTGCATGCTCAGCTAAGGCTGATGAGTAGGAGTGATTGTGTCTCATGTCTGTTGCATGCTCATTGATCCTTTGTTTAATAGATCTACCTGTTTCTCCAATGTAGGGGATACCACAAGAGCAGGGAACAAGGTAGACCCCTTTCGAGGCCTTAGTGTCAATAGGGTCTTTAATAAATCTAAGAGAATTTTTAATGGTATTGAGAGGCTTGAAGGAAGAAGATACATTAATCTTCTTGAGGATATGGACAATCTTATCAGTGGTTCCTTAGATATATGGAAGATGTACCTTAGAGATAGGATCGTCACGAGAAGATTTAACTCTAGGCACTTTACATGCCTTGTGGAAGGCCTTAACACTTTGAGATCTGCTATACCCATTATTTTTGAAAACTTCAAGAAGATGGGATACGAGTAGCAAGAGTGCTGAGAACCCCGAATTTTTGAGCCAGGAAATGATGAGAACTGGCATCAAGATACTGTTCTGTGTGAGTCTTTTTCTGAAAGACTTGTTGCAAATGGAACCATCATCCATGCTAGAAAGGAGAATTTCAAGAAAGGGAAGGCGCACATCCACCTCAACTTCCATCGTGAACTTGACGGAGTTAGATAGAGAATTAAGGTGGTTGAGAAACAGGTCGATTTTGTCACGACCATAAGGCCATATGACACAGGGATCATCAACAAACCTCTTCCATGTTTTAGGACGAAAGTGTGCAGTGGCTAAGGCCTTGGGCTGAAAATATTTCATAAACAAGTAAGCAACGATAGGGGAAAGAGGGGAGCCCATTGGCACACCACAAGTTTACTCATAAAACTCACCTTGGAAACTCAAGAAAGTCGAGGTGAGGCAAAGGCCAACCAACTTGGCACTGTCTTTGTTAGTGATGTGATTTATGATATCAATGGCTTCTTGGACGGGGATTTTGGTGTATAAGGAAACAACGTCAAAACTAACCAGTAAATCACCCGATTCCAATTTGATATCTCTCCATTCTTGAACAAAAGAAGCAGAAAGACTTATTTCTATAATTATTGTTATTAAAAATGTTATTGTTAATATTTTTAATATTATCCATTAATATTATATTATAATAATATATAATATTTATTAATTATAATAATTATATTATTATAATAATATAATAATAATAAATGATGATGATGATGATGATGTAATGTTATTAACTCAGTATTATTATTATTAATTAATATTACTAATTTATTAATGTGAGTTAATATTATTATTTATATTAAAATGATACTAATAAATATGTAAGAATACAGTTGTTATTATTTATATAGTTATTAATTATTATAAATAGTTAGTTTAAAAAAATATATACATAATAATTATTAATGTAGTTGATATAGATCAATAGGCTTATATCTCACATTGGAAAATATGGTTATATATAAATTTCATATAAATCTATTAACTTATATAAACCATATTAGTAAATGTAATTATACTAATATATACCTAATAAACTTTTTGATTTTTAACATAGTTACTTTTCCATTTACCTATCACATTAAACATAAAGCAAATACGCTGCTACATCCATAATATATACCACCAATAAACTTCATGGATTGTGTAAATGAATAATTTAATTTTTTGTAAATGAATATATTAATTTTTTGTTTTAAAATCTGTGTACCTCATCGACACGATATATCAATTGTCAACTCTAAATTGCAATCATAAATATGGCTGGTCACCTAATTATTTACAAATAACTTTTTTCCCTGACGATTCTCATCGTGGTCTTCGGCTATGATTTAATATGCTTTAACGAATGGGGGGAAAGCAAAAATACATGAATACTTACATGAATGAAACATTGAATTAAACAATACTAGGCTTAAATGATTGAAACATCGAATTAAACAATACTAGCACCTTCGAAGCTCTCGAAGGTTGCTCCTTTTTTGTATAGACTGCACATTATTGAAGTCCAGTTTGGCCAGTTCCAAATATTTGCAGTTGTTAATATATGGCATCCTGCTCCCCTCAATTATACATTAAAATACAAATGGTTTACTATTTAGCATGCTGAAACCAATATTCGGTTCAACGGTATTATATTGGAAACAAATATTATAAATTTTACAATCTTACCTATACATGGTTTTCCCAAGCCAAACATCGT
This sequence comes from Pinus taeda, assembly GCA_000404065.3. Lineage (NCBI taxonomy): Eukaryota > Viridiplantae > Streptophyta > Pinopsida > Pinales > Pinaceae > Pinus > Pinus taeda. The sequence continues at coordinate 5,944 of APFE030997316.1, forward strand.
ATATAGCTTCTGGCCTCCATCCTTGCCAGACTCCTAAGCCGTGGAGGTCAACAGCGGCTGACAATACCTTGTCAGATGACAGTATAGAATCAATAATATCATCCTTCCAAACTGCCAGAGGGAATTGTGGTGTCGCTAGTGTCTGAGCAGAAAGCGAATCTGAAGGTATCCCATAAAAATGAAATTCACTATAAATAAGTCCAGGAGAACTTCTGTGACCAAAACCAAAGTTTCGTAGCCGCATTGAAAATAGATCTCCTCTCCACAACATTACACCCCAAAGATTTGAGATGCCGAAATTTGTTTATTGTCCATAAATTTTCGTTGGCATATGATGGATGCAGATAATTCAATATGAAAGTTCCTGCATTCAATTTGAAAGCTACGGTGGCCTCGTACTTACCGTGAATAGACTATGGAAGAAACGAGAATTGCTTAACAATTTTCAAGTTAGTGGTGCGCTGTTCAGAATACGGACGCGATGATAGCAGCCCTCGAAGTTTTTACAAACTGGTAAATTTTTCTTTCAATTGAAAATATAAGTTAGATGGATAGCTCTAATAGTACTAATCGATGAAGTTGTCGAATAATTTAATAAGGCAAAGGTTTTTTCAATGTCTTTTTGAAAATTTCATTTTCAAAACGTATCGGACAACAAGGTTTTAATGTACAACGTAAAAATGGAATGGACTTTCAATTCAAAGTAACAACTTAGATAGATCAATGTGTTCGTACAAGTAGGTAAAATATTTCTTTCCATACAAAATATTGTTGAGAGCATTAATCTCTAACTCTCATTCTCGTCGGCTAGATGTAGTGAATTGACTTTCAATTCAAAATATTGTTCAGAGGATTAATCCCCACTTTCATTTTTGTCTATGGGGTGTCATACTCACTTTCAAGTGAATTTACTTGAGTTATCTGGTTCACAACATTAATCTCTCACTCTCATTTTTGTCTATTGGGTGTCATACTTAGTTTGCATTAGTTGAGTTGTAGATGAGTCTTATTTCATTGATTTATTGCTATTGTTCCTTTCTATCTTATGTAATTTATTTAGATGGTACTCAATGATGAAAAAGGTTAGAGCTAGTTCACTCCATTTCTAGTTTCATGTTTTCAACCTTTTTAATCTTTACAATGGTATCAGAGCGCCAAGTTGCATAAAAGTACTTGAGAGCATTTGAAAACACGGAGAACAAGGAGAACTAAGAAGCAGGCCAAAGCCTAGGTGAGATGGAACCATCACTATGCTAGAAGTCATGTGTTTTTGGCTTAAAAAATTGTGAGGAACCATAGGGGACACCAGTTGTTGTGTTGCCTCCCTTACACATCATCAACGTGCATACATTCATTCACATTGACCGTACAATAGGTGTGATACATGGAAGGTATGAGGTGTTGCCAACCTTTTGGCATTACTCATAATCATTTTTGAGGTTGTTTAGGGTTTGTTCTTGCTCAAACGTAGGAGGTGGTATTATGCCCTCGCTTCTGTTGCTCAGGTTTGATGTGTGGGTGTTATGCTACCTCGAATCCCATGATAGAAGCCTTCATTTCCTTGCCTCTTACGATTGTCATTTTCTTCGTGTGAGGTTTTGATGAGATTGTGGGGGCTTTGCCATTTACGGGGTTGTTGCACGCCATTTATCCCTTGGCGGATTGTTGTAAGTTGCATGTTGTGCACCAAATTGTGGTAAATTTGTCCCTGCGCAGACTTATTGCAAATTCCATTAGGTCGAATGGTTGATATGGGGGTTTCATGCTTGAATCATATTTCATGAAGGTAACCCTTTAAATTCTGCAATTATTTTTACATGGATTTCTCTTGGGTTTTCTTAGAGTGTAACACCACTGTCTTTTTTTAGTTACAGGAGTGTGTTGTAAGTAAGATTTTTTTGGGTCCTTGCAATGGTGTGTGGGCATGGCTCACAATTTCTGTGTTTTTTAACACATTCTTCCTGTTGGCATTATGATATAGGTGTTGTCCTTGATGGCAACTCACTCAGATGAAAGCTCACAGTGCAATAGGTCAAAGAATTACAGATCAGACTACAAAGAATGAAGAAAGAGAGGTATACGCAAGTTCACCTTATCCAAGCTACATATACACACAGGTTTACTGAAAAAAAGGAGTGTATACGTACACATGCACTTTCACAGAAGGAAAAATGCGTATATCTTGGAAAAACAAAGTTTTTGGTCCATGGTATTTCTTGGTCCAAGGTATTTGACCCAAGGTAATTGGTTCGAGGTATTTGGTCCAAGTTATTGGTCCTAAGTAGTTTTGGTCCATGGTATTGAGAGAGGCCTAAAATTATATAAGGAGGAGAAGATCATTAGGCCAAGTGTGCAAGTATTTGAATATCTTATGAGGTGTTGGATCATATATGCAGGTTAATGAGATTCTGATGGTTTGCTTGATCTGATCTAAGGAGGCACCTATATGGCTAATGAAGGTTGATGGACTGGGATCATAAAGGCTTAAAAGTATTATCATTATGTGGTTTTGATCTTGAATAGTCTCGATCTGAATACTGACGCATGTTTTATTCTGTAAATATGATGATCTGGGTATGACTGAAGTTTGGAATAGTTGTGATGTTTTAAGTTAGCAATTACATATCTGTACGCATGTTCGCTTTAGTAAAAGAGCATATACATGCTGGTTTAGTGTATCAAACTAGCGTATACATCATAAATTAGAATTTTCAGATCTATACGCTGGTTCCCTTTGGTAAAAGTGCATATACACGCTAGTTCGACACATGGAAGTAGCGTATACCTTATGAAGCATGATGTTTAAAGTTTCAGTAGTTTATGTTTGCTATTGCAGAGTTCTAGGTTCTCCTTTGTGTTCTGGTGACTGTATTCTGGTAATAGTGTTCTGAATGGTCAGATTGATTGATTGTGATTTGCTTTAGTGATGATGGGTTGTCAGTGATTGATTGATTCAATTGTGGTTTATTTAGAAAGTGATGATTGAGTTTCAGTGATTGGTTGATGTAGATGTATTTGATGGTTGTATTACAGTTATGATTTTCTGAGTTTCAATGTTGTTGATGGGTCCAGTATGAAAATTGGATAAAACTTGGCCTTCAGATTGTGGTGTTGTGTTCCAGGAGTATCCAGTATGAAAATTCATGAAACGTGGTCCCTGGTGGAAGAGTGGAGTTTTTTGTAGGCTAGCACCTATGTACTAATAAACATATTGGCTAGTACAAGAGTTAGGGGGTTGTAGCTCCCTTCCAATAGTAGTTGGAGAGCAAGAGAAGGTTGTAGCCTTCAGCAGGTGGGTGCCTACGTACTGGTATGAGTCTGCACCAGGACAAGATTGTAAACAGATTTTATTATATTAAAATAAGACAGAGATGACAACAGCAAGTAGTTTTTACCCACATTAGGTTTCCACCTTATATCTTGGTGTTCATTGGTATTGCTTATGTGTGACGCTTTATTTTGCTTTTACTACACTGTCTAATAAATCTCTGATATACTGGTTAAAGCTCAATACATGATAAACTGTCTAAATCAAAAGTTTTCTACATATATGCTAGTTGCTTTAAGTACAATGGCGTGTACACGCTAGTTCACTTGGTTGAAGTAGCGTATATAAATCTGTTTGGGAAATAAAATTATAAATTTGATAATGCTGATTCACCCCCCTCTCAGTATTATTTCCAACACTTCCTTGCTAGAAATTGTAGGGTGGGTGTTATGGCTCATTTTTTTTTTTGTGGTGGTAAATTGATGTTATGGCTCTGATTTTAGGGTTTATGGCTCTAATTTTGGTTCCGATTTTGTGGAGGGTAAATTATTGGTATGGATATTATGGCTCTAATTTTAGGGTTATAGCTCTCATTTTAGGGTTATCTGTAATGAGTTATGGCTCTGATTTTAAGGTTGAACAAGTAATTTATTAAATATTGCTTTTGACTTGAGAATAATGTGTTCAAGTAGGAAAAAAGCTAAGCTTGCCTAATTTACATGGCTAACCTTGCCTAGTTTTTAAAATTTGACTCAATTCTGTGAATTACAAATCTTTAGGGTTACGGTTTTATATGTGGTTGGGGTTTGTGAAGCACTAACTGGGAAGCTCTCTGCATGATTCTTATTTTATTCTACTGCCTCACAATTTTGTGCTTTTTAACACTTTCTATCGTACTATCCTAGTAGCAATTCACATCACATATTTTATAAGGAGATTTAAACCTTTGCGCACTATATACAGATTTAAACCTTTGTAATACATTAAAACAATCACATGTAATTTAAAGACATATGATATGAACTCCATTTCACATTATTAAAAAAAATTTCATATTGGCAATACAATAGTCCATCTCCCATGGTTTAAAAACTATAATACTTGCAATATAATTGCTTATGTCCTCCATTAAAACTTGTTTACATTACAAAGAGCATGGATGATGATATTATACTTTTGACCTTTGTCCAAAATTTGCATCGCAAAGAGCTTGGGTGATGGTATTACAATTTCATTTGCACTCACACCATGGGTATCCTATTTAGAGGTTGTTGTTCAGTCATTTATGGGTATAAACTATAATAATTTTTGTTTTATTCATTATATTTTTTAAGTATTCATATTTATAAAATATTTCAAAATCTACAATAGAAATAGAAATTTCAAATAGGGAGTCATAACATTAAAGACAAGATCTTCCAATACTTATATGCATCTTAAATTATACGCTACCATCTTTACAAAGGCCTTCAATAAGGTTATTGTGTGTCATAGTATCCACAGGTTTTCCCATATACGATCATGTTCTTATGAACCATAAGTTACCATCATGATGAAGTTGTTAACTTTAGATAGTTTTAATGTAGATGGAATTGCTTTAGTTTATGGCATATGCCATTCCAAAACTTATATACATCTTCAATTGTACCCTACCATCTTTACAAAGCCCATCAAGAAGGGTATTGTGTGTGACATTATCAAGTCCACGACTTTTACTATATTCCAAGGTGTTCTTATGCACCATATGTTACTATCATCATGACGAAGTTGTTAACTTTAGAGAGGTGTAATGTAGATAAAATTGCTTCACTTTATGGCATAGACCATTGAAACATAAGGGTAGGATGAGACATCTATCATAAAAATACAAATTGATTCCAGAAATAACCTGCATAATTATATAGCAATACACCACCCATGGTGAGTATCAAGGAAGTCGAGATGATTTTTGGAAATCCATTTTATTAAAATTAAAAAACATCAGTTGCATTGTCAAACCTTTTTTATTTAGATTTATGCCAAGTATAAGAAGCTAGACAGAACAGACCTGAAAAAAGAATACTTGACTACGTTGGTCTTGCAATGGTGAACTGCAAACATTGCAATGAACATGTTCATTACATTTTCCTAATGTGGAATTTTATGAATGGAACCACACCATCTTCGAATAAAAATAATATACTAGTGTCAATAAATTATGTGATGAGAGTAGATTATTCTTTATAAAGTTTATCTGTGATGAGAGTAGCTTCAAGTTATATTTTTCATGTGATATATGATGAAATTGCAGGTCTTTTTTTTAATTACAATATGTTGTCAGTGTTGGAAATTCTTCAACTAAGGGGGTCTCCCTGATGTGAAGTCCCAATTAGACCTCACACTATATGGAGTAGGAGCCCCATCCAAAGTATCGACCTGACTACCATGTATGTTTTATATTTTCCTTGGCTAGAAAGTTCAGCACAAGAGAGCAATATACATGTATCTTAGCAAGTGAGTATGCCTTGTGAAATTTTCAATTGCGGAAAGTATCAAGGTTCTTCTACCGAAAGTGGAGAGAAAAGTGGGACCTTTAAAGACAAGTGAATACAAATATAGAAATGGCACACAAACACATACATAAGAATGAATAGTTGATCAAGCAGCAAAATATTTCACATGG
>APFE030997324.1:0-15824 GCA_000404065.3 Pinus taeda
AGTAGATTAGTCTTCTTTGAGCTAGCTTTCGTCCATCATTGATAAAGCTTCTTCTGTGAGCCCATAGAAGTTGGCTTGAGCCCTAGCGGACTTGTGGCAGCTGACCAAGTGACAGCTGCGACAAGAGCTAGTACTTGTGCATACACCACCGTCGCTTCCAAGTTTGTACGAACTACCGGGTTGATAAAATTAAGAGACAGGAAGCCCCAGGAGTTGTAGCATTATTGCTACAATACTGGGGCTCACCAGTAATTTCAACTGCAGTTCTTACCGTGCGATGCGATGAGATCGCAAATCGCAAATCGCATATATGTTTGGAGCTTCCGTTGTGTTCACTTGATTTCTGCGATTGCGATGGTGCGATGCGATCCGATTGCAAATCGCAAATCAAACCAATATAATAGTGTTCCATTTTTTCGTCCCGCAAATAGTGATTGTGTGATGGGATCCAATTGAAGTCAATGGGTGAAGTACATGCCTGCAGCAAATAAATTTGATGTGAAGTAAAAGTTCTTTACTGCCAGTTTTGTCACTGAAACAGTAAATGTAATTTACTGTGGGTTGGTAAGTTTTGGTGAAGTCTTTAATTTTACCATTTTTCTATGAGCGGGAGCATGAACACAAGTAAAGGTTGGTAAAAGAATTTAATTTTATTGTTTTTTATTTTCACGGCAGTATGGCAAGTAAAACCATATATATACTCCTGTGTTTGTTTTTGTTAAGTTAGAGAGTGTGTGTGCAAAAGGAAAAGCTCTTCGTAGCGAATGCAATTGCAAAGAGAGGCATAGCAGTGCGTATGAAATGTTATGAATATGCAAAAGGATGCATGCAACAGTGTGAGAAAAATTTGTGTAATTTTCACACAGCAGTGAATGTTTTGGTTTTGTAACTGTGCTTGAAGCAGTCTCCTGGTGAATCCCTCTGGTTAAGAGGAAGATGCTCTTCAGCATAGATTTTTGAATCTCTCATTCAAGAGGAAGACATTTTGTAACAATTGGTTTATTTTTAATGAATAGAAGTTTTTATGTTTGTTGCTGAAACTCTATCTTCAGCAAGCTAAAATTCTGTCTGCAGCAAGATCCTGTGTTAAAGATCTTGTGTTGTAAAACAGAGTATTATCCTTTGTTTAAGTGATTTTTTTTATTGTTCTGGAATTATCAGAAATTCCTAGCAGAGTATCACTCTCTGAGTTATGTTTGTTTTGTTTTTGGGATTTTAGTAGAAAAATCCCCAACATGTGGATGGATAACTGCTACCTGCTATACGAGAACTATAGTTTCTTCTCACAACTAGACACCCTTGCGATTTATGTGGGGAACAGTAACAATATTAGTACTGGTTATCTAAAATGTTTGAGGGACAATGCTTCAAATCTCCTTTCCAACCTGTCTGATGAGGCTATGAATTCTGCAAACAAGGGATTCGCTGAAGGATTAGCTACATATTCTTCTATTCACACCGTTTACGGTCAATTTCAGTGTTGGAGAGATATATCCATCACAGACTGCGATTCTTGTTCGCAAACTGCGATTCTTGTTCGCAAACTGCGATTAATCACTTCGATTTTATGAGCCAAGGAGCTCAAGCACTTCTCAGAAGCTGTAGGGTCCGATATGAAATAGATCCCTTTTTTTCCATCTCCTCGGGCGCTGCGCCGGCTCCTGTGGCGAATGGCAATTCACCCACCATGTCAAGTAATCTCTGGCAGCTGCATTCAATTTTATGATTTCTAGATTATACAATTTGTTTGTTAAGGTTTTGTATATAATAATATCATGTATTCCATGATCTTATTCTACAGAAGGTTCCTCTTCAAAAACATTACACATGATATTGGGGATTGCGGGAGGCGTGCTTCTAGCGTTCATGGTCTGTTTGTTTGTCATGTGGAGGAAAATGAAGCTATCCATCTCAGAGAGGCCAGTAACCCATGCACAGAATGAAGGTAGAATCTATAGTTTTAACCTCTGCTTCGCACGAGCAAACTTATGCTATCTCATCAAAATAAATTCTTATTCAGCTTTTTTTGGGTGTATACTGAAACACGTGAGAGTGATCCACAATCGACGCTACTGAAGTAGGAGGAAATTTTGTTCACCTTAGAAGATCTCATAGAAGCAACAGATAATTTTGATGAAAGCAAGAAGCTTGGAGAGGGAGGGTTTGGCGCTGTATACAAGGTATGCTTGTATCTATTATTGTTTTTTACCCATGAAATTCCATGACTTGACATCAATGAAGGTTTTTTTTACCTAGGCTATTTATGGGAATGATTCTTTCAGGGAATAACGAGAGACGGAAAAGAAATAGCAGTGAAGAAGTTGTCTGTAACATCTAGATAGGGAAAGCGAGAGTTTATGAATGAAGTGAAGTTTGTGGCCAATGTTCAACACCGAAATCTTGTAAAGTTGCTTGGGTGTTATGCCGAGGGACCGGATAGGTTGCTTGTTTATGAGTATTTTCCAATCAAAAGTCTTGAAACCTTCCTGTTTGGTATGTCGTTTTAGATTTTTTCCTGGACGAGGGGAAGATGATCAATTTTTCATGAATTAATGAGATTGATTATTTAAAAGTTTTGAAATTTGATATTCTTGAAATACAAATACAGATCTAGAGAAGAAGAGACATCTTGACTGGAAAAAGCGCTATAACATGATAATGGGAATAGCTCGGGGTCTTCTTTATCTTCACGAGGGTTCACAGTGGTGAATCATTCATAGAGACATTAAACAAAATAACATTTTGCTTGATGAGGGAATGAATCTGAAGATAGCAGACTTTGGGTTAGTAAGACTCTTTCCTGAAGCCGAGACTCACATCGAAACAAAAGTTGCAGGAACATAGTAAGAACATTTCGCTCTCCCCTTCCCTCATGCAATTTATCAGCAGTTAAGCATGTATGCAATAGTGTGATTTAGCCACAAGCAGCACACTTATTTGAGGAGTTTCTCATTGGATTATGTAGCAGTTATATCGCGCCAGAGTATGCAATGCGGGGGCAACTATTAGTAAAGGTTGATGTCTATAGTTTTGGAGTGCTAGTCCTTGAGATCGTGAGCGGTTGGAAAAGCACTGCAAAAAAATTTCCCGATGAAATGCAAAGCTTATTAGAATGGGTAAGACATCAATTCATGATTACATTTTTCTAGGAGAAATAGTGGTTGCTGACAATGGAGATGTTAAGTGAGTATGCATTTTCCTTGGATGATTGTGATGCAGGCATGGAGATTATACAAGCGAGGGTGTCTTCCAGATATGATAGATTCGACATTGGCGAAACAATGATGCAGGAGCAAGCTTTAAGATGCATTGAGGTTGCGCTTCTATGCACGCAAGCTGATGCAGGCCTCCGTCCAATCATGTCTAATGTTATATTGATGATCTCCAGTGCTCCTGAAACATTAGAAAATCCGACAAAACCCGCATTTGTGAAAAGTGGTGACAGCTCCTATGGACGATCCACAGACGACAGCTCTGGCAGTGGGATTCAGCAGTCACGACCATTTGCCACCGCATCATCCGTGTCATCTGTATCTCCGTGTTCGTTCCATAAATGATGTCACCATTAGTGATTTGGAGGCTAAGTAGGCACATTAGTGAATTTGAGGCTAGATAGGAACAAAATCTTTACTGTTCATCGTAAATAAAGAGACTTTCAGAGAATAACAGTATTTTAATGGATGTGAAAGTGGTAATTCAACCTTTGTTGTTTCTAATCAAGATTTTCAAGAATTTCAAGGATGACTTTGAAAATTTTCGTCGAGGCATCCGTTGCTTATAGGGCATGCTCTCTTTAATATACTCACATAACCTTGTATTAATTGGTGATTCATAGGAGGTGTTACACGTCCACATTATCTACTCTTCGTTAGACGCATGAAATAACTCCAAGGTAGATGGATGCCATAAAACACTAAAAAGCAGACACCAGTTCCTTCAAAAGTGATCGACCATGAGATACGAAAGGAAGGTTGTGTTTCCATTATTAAGATTTTAAAGATTTTGTTTAAAGGTTATATATTCAAATCTAAAGAAGGGTAGAGTATATATGTTTTTATAGTCAAATCACTTATTTGTAAATGATAAATTACTTGTTTTTCATGTTATAGTTAGAAAATATGCAATACATACGCTGGTTTTGTTAAAGTCACTTGTGTAAAAGAAAGCATATGTTTCTTCTTAAGAGGTTATAGATTCAAATCTAGAGAGGGGTAGACTATATATGATTTTATAGTCAAATCACTTAATTATCATTCTATGAGTAAAAGTATGAAATCCATTTGGTTTTGTTAAAAGTAAGTGTATATGTTTCAACATAAAACCAAGTTATTATAAGTAAAGAAAAACCTAAACTATTGATTTATTGAATGTTAAATACCATAATTATGCTTTTAGATTTAATATATTAAATATTGACTTTGTTGATTCCAAGAGGATACTACTCACATTTTGTATAGGTCTTCCTCACATTTTGACTTTGTTGATTTAATGACCTCCACTTGAAACTGTTAATATTGGTGTGGATAATTACTTGTTTATTTACAAAGATTTTTATGTGTCTAATTGTATGCTCTCTCTTTTTGTTGCTAAGTGTGTCAAGGTTGGTTGCAACCAAAGCTTTGGGCCAACAAATTAAGATAAGATCAAGCCCAACTAAGAGAGAGAGTCGCAACAAGTTTGGTGATATGGATACTTTAGAAGGGTAAATTCCAAGGGCATTCAACAGAAATTGCATATGGGGCATGGGAATTTATGCTATTCAATTGAGTTAATATGTATCAATGCAATATCATACTAAGAAAATTTAGGAGACACTGCATCATCATTAAACAACGAGTGATCATGTTGTTTCCAAATCTAGACGAGTACTTCAAATCTAAAAATCATCTAAGCAACCTTAAAACATGATGACTCATGGACCTAGCAAGGTAGCTTTCCAAATGTAGGGAGGCTGACAAGAACTACTAACATAACTTCTACCAATGCTTGAGCCTTCCTAGCAAGTGAATAGAACACGAAGAGATGCTTCAAGGCTTTAATGTGCCCATAATGTAAATATCTTTGGGCATTTCACCCGTAGATAAGTCGATCTTCCATCAATAGGGGGACTCCACATGACAAATATCTTGGAAAAGAGACCATTTTTATGTTCAATCATAAGGTTCTAGATACTTTTTAGGATAAATATCCCAACTGTTTGTTTTGAATTCAATGAGAAATTTTATTAAGGTGGCCTTGAAGGGAAGTATTGGTTCGTGGCCACTTCTAGTCCATGGTTGGCATTAACTTGTGAAAATTATGGCCTTGCTCCATTTCTAGTTGTGTCATTACACGCAATGCAGTGGGAGACCAAGATTGAATTGAACGTAGTTTAGGATGAGAGCTTGAATGTGATTCATAAAAATCTTGATAGTTTTTATTCAACCTGAATACTTTCATTATATTAATCCATGGAATCCACTCCATCTTGGAGGAATTGTGAAGCAAATAGTTGGGACATTGAATGCCTTTCTAAAAGAGCTACAAGGCCAAGAACTATGAGGATTCAAGAAAAAGGTTTTCCTTCAACCAATCCCAATGTGGAACACCAGCCACTATGTCCCTTGACCCAATTTCCATGGAGTGACCATTCTAATCTAGGAAGGGTTTGAGCACCTCCCAAGCCTTCCAAATACTTTGAAGAACATGTCTTGGAAACTTTGAACTTTGGGACTTATCAATATGGTTTCAAAGGGGAGGCCTAGCCAAATATTTTTTCCCATGGACCATCCTTGGATAATGTGATTTTTTTGAAGGTTTTTCTAAACATTTTGAAATTTACTAGATTGAATCATCTATTTAGTATAAAGCACAAAGTTCCCCTACATTGTGGTATTGATAATTCCCAAACCACCCATTTCCAAGGGGATATAAGGAAAAGTCAAATTGGTTATATGGAATTCGAATCATTTGCCAAGTTTAATCAATAAAGTTACAAATATATTTTTCCAATCATCCATAGATTACTATATGTAAAGTGGACCTTACTCCCTTATAGAATTCATTCACCACAAACACCACTGTGACATTAATAGGCTGTCAAATCATCAGAAGAAATAACTCTAAGGTGTAACAATTCAAACACATGAAAATATAACATAAAGTAAACATAAAATACACATAAAATGAGAATTTGCCTTCATAGAATTGGGTCCATATGCCTTTCCACTAAAGCACATAATTTTTTATGAAATCTTCTTTATAAGCCTATATGGAAACTTTTGGAAATATAGAAATGGGTTCAAAGTCTACTTAATTTTTTTATTTACAAAACCTGATGGTCTGTGCCTTTGCTAGGCTAACAATTGTGATGAAAATTAAAAAAATTAATACACATTATTTTTATCAATCTATTGTTCAAGTTTGTTTTTTTCTCTGTGTATTTTATTTCTATTCTTTCTTCTGCTTATGATTTCTCCTCTTTTCTCAATTTACCCAACTAAGCTTACTAGAATTCCATCTTCTTCACTAAGCCTCTACTATGAATCTTCTCTTCAAATTTACATAACTAAATTTACCTTATTTTCATCTACCTTTCATATTATCCTCTTTCTATTCCTCTTTCTAGCCTCTATATTATCATTCTCCTCTATTTTATCTTCTTTTTTATATTCCTTCTCTTCTCTATTATGGTTTTTTCCTAGTCCAACCCTAGTATCTCCTCCTCATCAATCTTCTTACTCCACCCTCTACATTATCATTCTCCTATATTTTATCTTCCTCTTGATATTCCTCCTCTTCGTGTTATGTTTTTTTCTCAGTCCAATCCTAGTATCTCTTCCTCATCTTTGTTCTTATTCCTCTTCTCATGAGCATTTGTCTTCCCGATCTACTCCACCCCCCTTCCAACATGAGCACATATTTTTTTTAACCTCTGCTACCCTAAAACATAATACCATAGTCTTTTAGTACTTCCCACCTCATATAAAAATTAATGGTTACTTAATAAGATAAGGTGGTTATTTGAAAAAAGTTGTTGTCTTAATCATTTACTCATTACCATGAATGAATTTTGAGAATAGTCAAATTTATAAGTGTATCCAATAAAATTCATTCAATAATATCATGGGCCATTAACAATCGAGTTTAATACCTTTGATGCATCACCTCAAAATTATATACCATAGTATCACATGATTGAGATTAAATGATACAGTATTAAATCAGTAATTAACAAGCCAATTAAATTTTATAAAACTTTGAATTGTGAGTTGTTAAGATAATGGAATTGTTTTTATATCAAGAAATACAAATTAGAAACATAAACCACGTAAAATAATGTGAGCGTAAAGCACGACTATAATATATATAATAATAGGATAAACTCCTCCAAATATCCAAATGCATTCATAGATCCAAATCATATGTTCATGTCCTCCATAATGAATACTTATATCAATATATATATGTATCCACACCTTGCACATGTGGTCCTTTCATTATTGGGATGAACCTATTACATATACGTTTACATAATACATGCACATTTACCCCATATATATGCCCATTTTGGGTCGTACCATATATATTTAGCTCAATATAGCCCCCCTTTCAAGTTATAACATAGTATCCTCCTTCAAAAAACTTTGTCCTCAAAGATCTGTTGTTAAGGGTGTTAGATGTGATGAAACCAAATAATAGGAATTATTTAGATTCCTACATTTTTCTTGCTATTGATGATCAACCATCCATCCAAACACAATTATTTCTACTATTAATTCTTGATGGTTGAGTGTTGAATAATTTGCTTTCCTCTCATTCCATGTCTTGTTATTGTGACTTCCCCAATTTGTAGTAGTTGTTTGTCTTCAATAACATCCTATTGAATAATTATTTGGTGATGCCCCATTCGATGAATATTGATGAGTATTTCATCTTCTTCAGCGTGAATGATTATATCGGTCATTTTTTTTCCTTAATAATGTTGATATTGATATTCTTATCTTCCTTGAATGTTTTCCTAGTAATTAGGATGTCAATATGGTCTCACATGTTGGCATTAGGATGCATGTGTTGTACTTGATGGCAACCCACTCGTAGAAGAACAACTCACTTATATATAATTAGATGAATCTACAGAAGATATATCATATGTGACAAAATACATGGGATGCAGGGCAGCTCAAAGGAATTAGATGACAGTTCTCAATAGGACACATTAGCTTTGCCATCAAGTCCAAAGGGGGAGATTGTTGGCATTATGATACAAGTGTTGTCCTTGATGGCAACTCACATAGATGACAGATCATAGTGTAGCAGGTCAGTAGCAAAGAGTTGATGATCAGACTATAAAGAATGAAGAAAGAAGAGTATATACGTAGGTTCACTATATACCAAGTCACATACATACACAGGTTATACACAGGTTCACTATGTACCAAGTCACGTATATACGCAGGTTCACTATATACCAAGTAGGGTATACACACAGGTTCACTATATACAAAGGAGCGTATACACGTGGGATTTATGATCAAAAATCGCGTATGCGTATGCATGCACTTTCATTCACGGAAAATCGCGTACATGTGGGAAAGCTTATTTTTGGGTCTGTGGTATTTAGACCTATGGTTTTGGTCCTTGGTATTGCATCCAAAGTGTTGAACCCAGGTATTGGGTCCCTACTATTGGTTCTCAATGGTTTTGGACCATGGTATTGAGTAACGTCGAAGACTATAAAAGGAGAAGAAGATCATTAGGCAAATGTATTGAGAAAGTTTTGAATATCTGATGAAGTATGAGATCTAGTATGCTCGTTATGGGTTCATGATGCTTTGCTTGATCTGAGCTAAGGAGGAATATCAACGGTAGATGGAGAACAAGATCTAAGGATAGATCGGGATCTAATGGCTTGGAATGAATCATCTCTATATGGTTTGATCATGTTTATTCTAGATCTGTATATTGACACATGTAATGCTTTGATCTGGGTATAACTTAAGTTTGAAATTGCTGCAACTCATGAATATTTACAGATGTATACTCTAGTTGACTATGATAGAAGCGCGTACATACGCAGGTTAGATACATCTATGTAGTGTATACCATATGAGCTATGATGTTTGAAGTTATAAGTGGTTCTGGTTGTTGATTCCTGTTTACTGGTGTCAGTATTCTACATATTTAGTTTGGTTAATTGTGTTTAGCTTCAGTGTAGATGGATGAGATCTATAATAGATCAAGATCATAATGACTTATCTTTATGTGATCTGATGGACTAGATCTGGTTGCTAACATATGTATTATCCTTGTATATGTAATGATTTGGGTATGTCTGAAGTCAGGAAGTGCAGCAAAGTTATAATAAATTAATGACATATACGTTGGTTAGCTTTGATGAAGTTGCGTATACACGCTAGTTCGGCACTTCCAAGTAGCGTATGCACTCCGATGCATGATTTTTGATGATACAGTTGGTTCTAAATATTGTTGCAGAGTTCACTGTTATGCTCTGTGTTCTGGTGACTGCATTTTGTTGATAGGTTTTCAATGATTCAGTATTGGGTGATTCAGAGATTGATGATGCTAATATTGATTAATTGTGTGCTTCAATGATATTGATGGGTCCAGTATGAAAATTGGATGAAACATGGCTTTCAGATTATGATGTTGTGTTCCATGAGTATCTAGTCTGAAAACTTATGAAACGTGGTACCTAGAAAAAGAAAGAGAAGGTTGTAGCCTTTTGTAGGTCGACACCTACATACTAGTTCATCAGCTAGTACAAGAGCTAAGGGGGTGGTAGCTCCCTTCCAGGAGAGCCTGGAGAACGAGAGAAGGTTGTAGCCTTCTGCAGGTAGAAGCCTGCTTACTGGTATAAGACTGCACCAGTACAGAACCATTGTAAAAAGAAGTTTCTTATTAAAAAGAAGATTGAGACGACTTGCAGCAGGTCGTTTTCACCCACATTGGGTTTCCACCTTACATCATGGTGTTCATGTGTGCTTCTTGTGTGTGATGATCTATTCTATTTTACTGCTCCTATTTACTTTTCATATGGTTAATAATGTTATGATGCACTCATTAAGGATCAACAAACTGAACCATAAGTTTACTGGATATACACTTGTTGCATTCCACACACTTGTGTATACACGCGGTTTGCCTTAACTGAAGTAGCGTATGTGAATCTTAATATGGAAATGAAAAATTTATATTGATTTGATAATACTTATTCAGCCGCTCCTCTCAGTATTATTTCCAACATCACATTTCATGAATTTCCTTTATTCAACATACCCATTTCCTCTATCCTCTTTTCAAAGATAAGGCCTCCTATATCCCCTCTTCCTGACATTTGATTACTCTAGTCTTGGAGATAATACCAACATAATTGACATGCATATCCTCTATGTAGATTCCAACATCTTCAATTATACTCTAGATACCTTCTTGAATCTTGTATTATTTCTCTTTTTGACTCTACAATGTGACCTCATCTATCAAATTTTGACGTCCTTCTTTAATTTTAGAATGAATTTTTTATTTTACCACATCTCCATCTAGGGATTCTTTAATATTCTTACAAATATCATCTACACACATTTTAGTAGTCTCTTCATCTATGGTCCTTGTCTCTTCTTGAGTTTGATAAAGCTTTGTTTCTTCTTTCAATCACCTGACATAATCTAATATTTTTCTATTATAATTTTATATTTTATCTATTTCTTCATCTTTCTTTTTTAATTCTTCCCTTGAGTCATTCTTTTCCCAATTTCCCTTGCTACTCCTTCCCTATTTTAATTGTTCAAGCTCATTAATAAGTGTTTCATTACTATGTTAATTATCTCATCACTTTTCTTATTTAGATTATTTTAATTCATCTTGTGTTTTTATACAATGACTCCATTTTTGTATCCTTTATCCATTTATTGGAAAAATAAATTTTCAAATGTTTCTTGTGTAATGTTCCATCTTGTATCCATGTCAAAACTCCACCACCACTCATGAGCTTCATAAATAAAATACTGACTTTCACCTAAAGGATAATTAACATATTCCTTTACCATTTTCAACCATTCTATGAATTGGTTGCATCTTTATCTTCATCTCCAGTAAATTTATGTATCTCCATTGCTTATTAACTGACGTCTATCCAAAAATTTTATATCACAACTTAAATATATTAAAAATAATGACATAAAATAATTATAATCCCTCATCAAATTTATTCTTCTATGTTTTCTATTTCTAATTACTTTAAACAAATCACCTTAATCAACATCCCAATCAAAATTCGTTGTAGTTTTAAGTTAACATATATTTTAAAACACTAATTTGGAGTGTTTCCTAGTCTGGATGACCTTGACTCTAGTGCATTTATGCAATTCCATCTCGTATGAGTATGAAATTTCATCGTATAATACTATGGTATGTCTTGTTTGCAATTCCATATGTCAGACCAAAAACTTGATGTGCCTAGTGCAAGTTATGGTGACTTTCCCCAAACTTGTTGATTTTTGGCCTCTTCCTAAAAGAAAACTTGTATACCTTGCCACATGCCTAATTCATCAAATATAATTCTAAAATTTTTATCTAAGATAAAAACATCATAGTCAAAGGTATAAGAGAAAAGAGGTTATAGAAAAATACTAAGCTCACTAGCACAAAACTAATTTTAGGACCCTCCACAAACCCTAACTTCTAGAACATATATCTCTGAAAGCATAGTGGACCAAAATATGAAATTTTAACTAGATGTCCCCCAATACCTTGCATGAATATGATCCAAATTTTACCATCTAAAACTTACCAGAAAAAAATATAACAAAAATTACTAGATTGACTTGTTTAGAATTGGTTTTAGGACCCTTCACAAATCACAATTTCCATAGAATATATCTCATAAAGTATAGTGAATAGAATTCTAAAATTCATGTTCCCCAATGTTTCTCATTAAAATGATCCATATTTCATAGTCTGAAACATCCTTGAAAATAATTACAGCAAAAATTCCAAACTAACATGTTTGGATGTGATTTGAGGAACATTCATAAACCCTAAATGGGTTTGTTGCTATAAAATCTTGTAAAAAACCCATTTAGACTGTAGTATTACTATAAATAATTATTTAGTCATTTCTTATACCAACATTTAAATTTGATTGTTATGATGGTGTTGATGATGCTGGAACTCGCCAACATATAGGAGATCTCCCCGATATGGGGTCCCAATTAGACCTCACACCGTTTGGTGTAGGAGTGCCATCTAGAAAGATGGCATGATTTCCATTAACTTAGAAACTTGCCTTAGCTTAAGAAATTAGCATAAGTGATTAGTGCACAAGTTATTTTGAATGAGAAAGAGAGTGTGCCTTGTGGAATGTTCTATTGTAGATGTATCAAGGTTCTTTCACTACAAGGAAGAAAAGTGAGCCTCTAAAGTAAAAGTAATATTACTAATATATTGGAGACACAAGCACATAAAAAAAGAAGAATCATTAGACATCAAGTGAAATATTTCACATATATTCTATGATCATTAAAATCATCACAGCAAATTTCCAAACAATTTAGCACCAAAGTCACTAAAATAGTTCAATTACTTTACTACATATGAGAGCTGACATAAACCACAAACATTAGAAGAATAGTCTCAAAACATCCATGATCCATGCATTAAAATGTGTTGAGCCAATGGCTTCAACTATTAAGAAAAAGTTACAAGATACATGAGTACAATGAACATCACTAGCTCTAATAGTGTAGCATTAGAGCCACTACTTGCTCCTCAAAAGTACTATCTCTTTCTCTCTAATGCCTTGTGGGCGAAGCCAAGGTGAAAAGTATTTTTCTTGAGTAATGAGATTCTTTGATAACTTCAAGCATGACCTTTCAAATCCTCATGACTCTTGAGTTTCTCTTATCACTTTTCAACTTCTAATAACCTTTGGAATTCTATATAACTCTTGGACTTCTAAATGAATTTTGGAATCACATGTCTTTTGGATTTCTTCATATGGGTGTTTTGTTCATACATGACTCTCGGACTTCCACTTTGTATTTACAATAATTACATAACTACGTCGTGATTTCCACATCATCATATGACTAGAACATGCCAAATCACTAACATTCATGACTTGGACTCATATTGACTCATGACATGGACTTTCTTGATAGGCGACAATGTTTCCACTTGTATCTTCAATCTTTCTTGCAACTTCCATCTTGTTAATGTCTTCACCCTCCAAAGGGTGTTTGATGATATGGATTCCTCTTGGGCTACTTCAATCATTATGGTTTCAGTTTTCTTCAATTTTTCTCATCACATGTTCTTAGTTCTTGAATGCTTCCTTTAACTACTATCTTTTTCTTATCTACTCATGTATCTTTTCCATGTTGTTCTGGAATACTTGCAATTGAGATCACTCATGGAAATAAAACATAGTCTAAACAATATCCTATTCTGATATGTGTCATGCAATTTTTTTGTTCATTACTCAACAGTGTGCTCGGGAAGAACAAGGGAAACTTCTGGGCATATGGTGCATTGCCAGAGGGTGAAGGGATGAAGTGTAGGCCTTCCCAAGTACATTGTGTGTTTAAGAGAAGCTAGGATGGAACGAGGCACAATGATGAAGGCTCAAGGGGTTAGGCTTCGACATTCCCAACTGTGCTATATTCTCAAGGGAGACTAAGAGGACGCATGGTGCATGTATGAAGGTTGAAGGAAACATGATGCTCCTTTGATGGTGTGCCATGTGCTCAACAAGGAGGAATGATTTCTTAAGGGCATAGTTCAGAACAAGGAATGGGGAATATGCTTGGGAGTGTGCTATGCATTCTTGGAGGGTGCAGGGTAGACTTTAGAATAAGGAAGGGGTCTTGATTAAGGCTTAAAAGTGTGTCATGCACTCACCTAGCCCTAGTGGCCTAACTTGTGCAATCAAAATTTTTCTATGTTTGAAAGATAAGACAAAGGTCAAGAAAAATGAGTTTAGACGTAAAATCAAGTGCACACATATCAAATTATCAATAAAACTTAGATAAGAGTGAATAGTGAGAAATACACATCAAAATTCCAGTTTAAAATCACTCCCCAAGTACAATAAATAAAGTGTGTGTGGTTGTAGCCAAAAGTGTCGTTTTACAACAAATAAAGGTGTTATAACCATGAAGTGCACTAGAGATGTTCCAAATAATGCGATGAAACTTAGGAATGATCAAGAACACTTGAAACATGTGGAATGACTTGGAACGACACATGAAGACCAAAGTGACGCTTGATATGCTAGATTGGTACGCTACAAAATTTGAAAGTAGTGAAGTTTTGGAGGGTGTTGTAGCAGTGACAAAAGATCGGCAAAATTCAAAAATTTATGAATGGTGTATGTCAATATGTCCTTGATATAAAAATGCTAAACAACTACTTGGGAATGTGAACACCATCACACACTATGATACCATGAATGGAAACTAGTGAGGGGGTTACAAGAAATTAAGCTTCCTTGTTATTGAATTGGAAAAACATCACTCAAAATTTTATTCCAAACTTTGAATTTGAAAATGGAAGAAATAATGTGGATCGGACATCCAAGCGGATAATTTAGCCATTCTTAGAGGGAATAGAGGTGCAAGAGTTCTCGAGGCAACAAATTCATGAGTAAAATGTTGTCATTCATGAGTGGATAGTTTTCTTAGGTGTTCTAAATGATTATACTGAGTTTTGGGTGCCCAAATGCACCTAGAAAGTTGTCACTTTTGAATTGGATCAATAAAAGTGTGTTTTGGTCTCTCTAAAAATTAATTTTGCATGCCAAATATTTCTAGGGAAACTTTAGAACTCAGTTAATTTTGGCAGCATGATGTTGCAATTCATTTCAATAGTTGATTTAGTTGTGTGATGGGAATTGATGTCAACAGTTGCGGATGCTTGTACATGACTTTGATGTATGATTAAGCAGTTATTAGTGGTAAAGCTTCTTGGAAGGATGTTTGCATATGGCCTCAAGCAAGTGTTATTTATATGGGAGGATACATTTTTATCTTTCCCCAAATTAGGCAACAAAAGTTTGTTTTTCACTAGCTATAAGGGTCCGTAGCCCAAATTTCTAATGGGGAATGAACATTCGCTTCCTAGATTACCAACAGGAAATTCATGTCCACGTCCTATAACATGAAAAATGAAAAAAACATTCCTTCCCATTATATGGAATCTATGACTATAGACAAAAGCATCTTCCCTAGACCTAACAGCCTGGTATAGAACAACAAAAAGAAAAGACTATAAAGTTCTCCTTAGAGAAATTGGAGAATCGAAACATACTTACTTGTGATTCATTGCAAGCTTTTTTATCCTTGTGGATTATAATCTCCAACCGTAGCTCTGAACACTACAATTAGAACCTGCACAAACAATCAACATAAGACAAATATCTATGACACCTTTGTAGAATTATCCAATCACTCTATTCAATGGATCAACATAACATTAATATATGAATGTAAACATAACATAACACATATGAAAATGGTATACTCTTTGTATTAATATGAAAGGGAGAGAGTTTACAACCAAAAATGGAAGCTGATATTGTAGAGATCTCCCCAAGTTGACTTGTCCTTCCTTGTCACAACGCACACCTAAAGGTCAACGTAATGCATGGAAATGATAACTCTCTTATGATCAAAGAGGAAATATAAGGGTATGATTAGTCTTCAAATGCCAGCCCCAATGTTGTAGATGGTTTTATGTTTATAAGAGAATGTGGTAGTTTAGGAATTCTTATCCATTTACCAATATAGGCTTGAGATCCACTCTTGGTGGGAGGATGAGCTCAAGGG
>APFE030997324.1:20266-31965 GCA_000404065.3 Pinus taeda
CATTTTCTCAACCGATGGTTGGTCAGGAATGGACTCATGGGATTCATTTCATAGAGAGTGAGATTGACTAAAGATGGATTCTTATCAATCACTTCACCAACTAGTGGAGGATTAGGGGAAATATTTAGATAACAAGGCGGAAGATTAGGTTGATAAGTCATAAGGTTTTCCACCACTTTTGAGGCTTCATCCATATAAGGAAAAATGTGATTAGGATCATTCCCTTCACATAACCTACAGTGAAACTTAACTTTACCCTTGTTTCTGTGAACCTTATGATCACCAGTCAATGGTTTGTCACCAACATGATCTCCAGAAGCTGACGACAAAGGCCGATTTGAACCAATCGACCACACTTCTAAGACGTTGTGAATACAAGGATAATATATAAGAAGGTGGTCACCCTTACGTAACTTGCAAGGGAATTTAACTTTGTGAGACTGATTGGAAGGTTCCACCATACTAGTTTCATCTGTATTAATGGTTGCTTCATTGCCCCTTTCTTATTTTGCTTCTTCTTCATCGTCCTTTTCTTATTATTCTTAGCTTCCTCGTTACTAGCATCAAGTCTTTCACTAGGAAATGAGGAAGAAAGGGATGACGAAACAACAGGTGAAGAAGGAAAAGGGTCAAATTTAGGATCAAATTGAAGTTGATGCTATTTAAGTGGAGGAATTCTTGGTTGAGGATCAGTTTGGACATTCGAAACCATAGGGGTCGAAAACAACCAAACTATAAAAATAATGTTAAATCCGGGAAGGGACAACATTTCCATATATGGAGCACCGATATTTCCAAAAGGAGGAAAAGGGCAAGGATTCCCATAAGGGGGGTTTCCTTGATTAGTGGACCAGGGAACTATTTCCATTAATATCAACCTAAGATCAAATAAGGAATTCTTCCACGAGGAGGATGTTATTCCACTGTCAATTAATTGATTTTAGAAATTAAAGACACAAGATAAATATAAAAAGTAGTAAAATAGGAAAAATGTATTACTAGGTCACCACGCAATACAATATACCACCTTGGTAAACCAATGATTTACATACGTGCATGAAATCTCCTTGAATGTTATGTTCGATGTATCACATTTTACAAGGTGATCAACTCGGTTACCTAAGGCGGGAATAGAAGCCTATGATGGACTTCCAAAATATACTTGATGGTACGTGGAAAGTGTATACTATGTGAGTGTTGTCTAATGTGTGACCATACAATGAGAGTGTTCCCATATACATTTCATGCATGGAGCACCATCCAACATACCCAGAGGTACATGGAGAACGATTCAATACAGTTATGTACATGGAATGAGATACCACCCCGAGAATGAAACATTGGAAAAAAAAGTGACATCTCTTACATTTAAATATGACGGAACACTTCTCAAGCCTAGACCTCTATGTGTGTCATTAAGTTTCAAATTATATTTAGGGTAATTGAGGTGAATTTTAGAATTGATCTAATTAGATTGAGATTTCAAGGCTCAAAACTCGATGTCACTTGAACACACCTATGAAGAAACTAATGTGACAAAAATAACTCTTTTAATTTTCCTTTTAACAATGAAAGTCCTAACTAAGTAGGGGAAGAATACATCAATCAACAATGCAACAAAAAAATGATGCAACAATCGATCTCCTCATCTTCACTATTCCAATAAAAATCAAAGCCTTATATGCAATGGAAAGTGATTTTTCTTTTCAATTCCACTTAATTTTCAAAATGACATGAAAACTAAGATGTATTCTTAATCATTCGTAACATAAACTATTCAAAACTATGTGTGAATCACCAATTCCTTCAAGCAACCCAATGATCAAACAATTAGTTTTCTAATGACCTAATGACAACAACAAAGCAAATCCAAACAAAGTCTCAACAAAGGCTATAAAAACCAAAAGGGAAAAAGATGAAGTTTATTGAGAGACCAAAAAACACTTAGAGACACAAGGAGAACCAGCTGCAACAAATCTAGTTAAATAGAAATTCAACAGAAGGTAGGTTTTTGCATGAAACGAGGATCAACATAGGTGGTTAAAGGGCACTAGTGTTCTGCAGAATAGGTGTAGAAAGGGCTAAGGTGCTCTGCAGTGTAGGTAAAGAGGAATCAAAGAAGGTGCAACACAAGAGAAGGTGAGATATAGTGAAGGTAGTCAGTTATCTAGCATGCTCTACAATTCTCTATCAACAGACTAAGGGGAGCCTTGATCAAGGAAAATCGAGCTTCCGATAAAAAAAATCAAATGCAGCTCAATGAAAGGTATTCCTAGGGTTAACTGAAACTGAGTAAGGCATTGGAGTTCTATTCAAGAGGTTTAACATGGGATAAAGTGAAGGAAACCACTAAGGTAATGAATCATTCCCCAGTATGGCTACTGATTTGTTATACATAGTTTATGACTACAAACAAAAGTATCTTCCCTAGACCTAGCTGCATAGTCTATAACAATAGAAAGCAAAGACTATAAAGTTCTCCTTAGAGAAATTATAGAATATAAATATGATTACTTATGATTCATCGCAAGCTTCTCTCTCCTGTTTTCTTGTAAGATACAATCGTAGCTCTGATCGCTATAATTAGAACTTGCATAAACAGTCAACATAAGCCAAAAATCTATGACATCTATGTAGAATTATCTAATCACTCTATTCAATGGATCAACATAACATTGAAATATATGAATTTAAACATAACATAACACATATAGGAGAAACAAACAAACTTTGTATTAATATGAAAGGGAGAGATTTTACAACCAAAAGTGGAAATTTATCTTGTAGAGATCTTCCCAACTTGACTTTTCCTTGTCACAATGCCCACCTCAAGTTCACCCTAATGCATGGAAATGATCTCTGTTATGACCAAAGCAACAACATAAGGGTATGATTAGTCTTCAAGAGCAAACCCCAATGTTGTAGATGGTTTTAGATTTATAGGAGAGTGTGGTAGTTTATGAATTATTATCCATTTACGAATCTAGGCTTGAGATGCACTCTTGATGGGAGGATGAGCTCAAGGGATAAGAGGTGAAATATCTAGCGTATGATGACATAATATTCGAATTTCTTACCCAATATAAATGGTTATAACAACTCCTAGAAGCTTCTAGAACATGAAGCTTCACGATTCTTTTACTTTTTCCGAATTTCTAGAATCAGTGCACCCCCAACAAGGGATGACCTACTGCTCGTCAAAGTAGGTGCAAAAGGGAGCAACATGTTGTTGAATGCAGGTGCCTAAAGGGATAGAGTGTGATGGGCCTTAAAAGCACTGAAATGTGGTAGCTAATCCTAGAGACTAAGGTATTTGGGAGAATCATGCTTAGAGCTTTAGGTAAGGATGAGGACAAGGTGTTCATGGATGCTAATTGATCTAGTTTTAATGCCTATTGACTAGATATGACAAAACAACCTATAACATTTCCCATGGAAATATCCCAGGGTAATTGGTAGCGATGAAGCAATTTTATTTGGTATTCAAGAACATAATGCAATGAAATTAATATATTTTGATTTGGTTCTCCTCTCAATGGTTGTGTGTTGGCTCATAATATCATCAAATTTTACTTTGGTTTTTCCATGGTAAATCATTGGTTTGGTCTAATATAGGAAATAAAGGGCATATATAAATAACCACATCACACATAAAAATGGAATCCAATTGAGTGATTATGTGCTAGTTATCCATGGGTCAATTTGTTTTGTAGTTTTTTCCTGTACAAGGCGGAAAAATCTTGAAGAAAACAACCATAATTATTAAGATAATGGTGTAATTATATATTGAATTGTTTATTTTGTTTTTTCATAGATATATGAGATCACGTTATGTTTTAATATGAATTTGTATTGATGTGATTGTGGATATGGGTGGATATCTATCTTTTACACTTCATACCTAATGCATACAACCCCAATGGTTCATACCATGGTGAAATGAGTTTATGTTGCTCAATTGTTTTATAGCTATGGCCAATACATAAATCGATTTATTCTTCAAAGTATGAAATAAAAATAAATATAAATGTACACTTCAATTTGGCTTTAAGATGAGGAAAATTGAATTTTTGAAATTCAAATTATTCTTGCCTCCAAGAACAACTTGGCTAGTCCCAAAGGTTGAAGTCAACCTAACCCTTTGACACACCTATTTGGTTTGATTTATTTATTATATAAAGAAAACTCGTTTTATTCATTTGACACCAATTCAGATCACTCGTCTGATATACATATTCTTCTATTTATTTGAAGGAAAGAGAGATTAAAGATTGAGTTTATGGGCACACAAAATTTTCTTCTGAGGTAGATCAAATTTATCTAAGGTAGTCTAGGTTATCTAAGGAAGACCAAAATTTCATAAGGATGAAACCATAAGTGGTTGAATTTCTAAGTTTGACCAGGTTTAACATATGATATTCTTCTAGGAATGTTTGACGTTATTTTACTCGAAAAATCAGATTGCATCTCTTTTTGAATTGGAAAATTTCTCTAAGAAAAGATTGTTGGGTTTTTCCATAGAAGAGGATTTTCCGATGGTAAAAATTTTTGTATCTTGTGTTTGGTTGTCAATTCATGATCCTACTATTATTATTGTTTTATTATTGAATAATTTCTATATAATTACTTAATGATGAATATGCCACAAGATGAATTAATGAAGAAATCAAGAAGTAATTATCAGACTAGAAGATCCTAAAAACCAACATGGTATCAGAGGATGGGTGAAAGAGCACACCAAGTTAGCTTTTTTTGAAGCAACTAAGATAATAAGAAGGAAGGCCATGACCTATTAAGATGATAATTGTTAGACCTAGAACGGAGTGAAAGGCCTCAATCCATCTATTAGAGTGTCAAAGGGCCTCAGGACTATACCACGGAAGATTTTGAAGTGCCTCAATCATAAATGCCTTAGTCCAAAGTACCTCAGTTAGTCCAATGTTTCCTCAAACTTGTGGAAAACCAAGTGAGGTGATGAATGAGGAAAATATATCAGTATAATATATTAATGAATGTTATTTCTTGAAGATTGGTTGGAAGAAAGACTGGATCTATAGATTACAAAGGATTCGATTAGGCTTTCTTTCTAAGAATACTGTGAAACTTTTATTATGCACTTTCTAAGATGACATAAAACTTGACAAAAAAGTCCAAACCTCCTTCAATCAATTTAAGAACAAACCTAAAATCTATAGGGATTCAAAACTCATGTTTACTATATTCTTACTAGAATCTAAGTTTCTTTACAATTTAGATAACTAAAGCATTGGATATGATGTGATTCAAAGTACTAGCAAATACATATATTTGACATGGTAATGGAATATTTAATTCAAGATTATTTGTTTACCTAAGTTGATGGAGTGAGTACTCTTGGAAGACTTCTATGGAAGACATTGAAACATCTTATATTTATAAATAGATCCTTATATAGTTTGTATTAATACTAGTCAACAAACTGACAAATAGAGTATTCCTTGATTGACTAATAACATCACTTTGTTTATAACCTCATTTTATCAGAATATATGATAGCCTTAGGGTTTTATAAACCCTAGATAAATATTGAAGGATAAAATTTGAGAAAGCCTTAGGGTTTTTGGATAAAACCATAGAGCTAGCACTAAAGTATTGAAAGTCAATGATACTTCTAAATGAAGAAATACTAGCTCATGGAAGGAAGGAAAGAAAAGAAACATGCTCACGAGGAGGAGGAGGAGGATGATGGGTTTGCAAATGGAATTTAATGACTTATACAAGGAAGTAAAGTTGAAAATTCCACAAATATAAGTTATTCTTATCTATCTGACTTGATCATTATTGTTTTACTTTTAGTTATCCTCTTGTCCTTGTTTCATTTGTTAGGTTATAATAGTTTCTTCCATGGCCTCCGAGTGAGGGTTTTAGGTACATCATATGGGTCACCAAGGCATTGGAAATACGAAAAAGCATTAGGAAGAATTAATCAAATATTGTGACAAGAGGATTCTCCAAGAATGATCCATTTTCAAGAGGGATAAGTTGTACTATTATCATGTATAATGATGAGAAGAACTTTTAGTTCAGAGGGCGCAAGTAGGAAAACAAGCTTGAACAAGGCCATGGAGAAGGTTGTGTAGACATTTAAAGAAATTTAGTGGTTACATTCAAGTAGACATACAAGTATGTGGTAGATGAAAATAGATAAAAGTACAAATAAATAATCATGAGTATTCTCCTAGAAAGAGGGAGAGGGATATGTAAAAGCATGTGGTCTAATTGTCAGGTACACTTCAATATGAAAGGAAATAAAATATAAATGTACACTTCAAGTCAGCGTCAAAAAGATGAAAAATGAATTTTTGAAATTGAAATTATTCTTGCCTCTAAGATTAAGTTAGCTAGTCACAAAGATTCAAGTTGATTTGACCCTTTGACACACCTATTTGGGCTCATTTATTTAGCATATAAAGGAAACTTCTTTCCTCATTTGAGACCAATTTAGATCACTCATCTCATATACATATTCTTCTATTCATGTCAAGGAAAGAGAGAGATAAGAAACCAAGTTTATGGTTAGACCAAAGTTTCTTCTTAGCCAAACCAAGTTCTCTGAGGTAGACCGAAATTTTAGGAAGTTGAAACTACATGAGGTTGAAATTTCAAGATGCTGAAATTTCAGGAGGCCAGAATTTCTCAGTTTGACCAGGTTGGACTTGTGGTTGTTTTCTAGGAGGTTTGAATTTATTTGACTAGGAAAATTAGATGGTAGATCTTATTGAAATGGAATGTTTTTTTAAGATAGGGTTGTTGGTTTTTTCGTAAAAGAGTGGTTTCCTGGGGTAAAAATTTGTGTCTCTTTTTTTTGGTTATCTCTTCATGATCCTACTCTCATTATTGTTTTATTGTTGAATATTTTCTATGTAAAATTGTTTAATAATGAATGCGACACCAAGATGAATTAATGAAGTAATTATTGGAAGTAATTATCAAAGTAGAAGATCCTAAAGATCAACGTTTGTGATGTGTCTTTTGTTTTGGCACAAGTTTTGTATTTGATCTCAATCATAATTTGGTCCTGTGAGGGAATAATCATAGAACGTTCCACATGGCAGTGGTGATTGTGATGGATTGAGTTCTAATATGGATATTAATTGCTTAGAACATTTGCAATAGATAATATGCCTTATTTTGAGGATTATTCCCTTCATTTTAAATCTTTTTTAGTTGATATGCATTGATATAACTTAGCTTTATGTAAACATGTGATGCTTTCAAATAATTTAATATATTTTTTGTCAAGTTACACTGAAGACAATATGGTGCAATTAATATTATTGTAATCTGAAGTAAGATATGGTAGAACGAATCAAATTGTGGGCTATATTGGATCGAGTGATGTTTAGATTTGAAGAAGCACTAGATACAGTTATTGCGGCCTAGAATTTCATTTGCTTGGTTGTAGAGCATTTGTATTGTTGTTTAGAGAGTATGTATGCTTCTATGAGACTTATATATGTTGATGTTGTAGGGCTAAACGATGTTGGTTCTTATGCTACTAAGTTGGGTATTTGTGAAGGCTTTGTTGCAGAGTATTTTTGTTACCAAGTGCTATATATCTCAAATTTATTGTTGATAAAAATTAGAGATCTAAGTGTTATTGTTGATTATTTTGCTGAGAGAGTATTTATGTTATGAGTGATCTTGTATGCTGAGAGAGAGAGAGAGAGAGAGAGAGAGAGAGAGAGAGAGAGAGAGAGTGTTGAGGGTTACCTTTTGAGTAGAGGTTAGTTGTCTTGTATGCTATGAGAGAGAGAGAGAGAGGGATAGAGAGAGAGAGAGAGATAGAGAGAGAGAGTGTGTGTGTGTGTGTGTTGAGGGTTATCTTTTGAGTAGAGGGTTAGTTGTCGACTATTGATGTATTCTACTCCTAGAATTTGGCAATATAGTCAGCAAATTATCTTAATGTTATTTTTTTAGTGATTGTGTTGTAAATTTGAAGAAGTCTATATATATTTTTTTAATTTATTGAAAAAGGAGTGGATCTAGTTTGAAAATGGATGAAAGGGAGTTCCACATTGATAAAAGGGGATTGGTGTGTCCATCTTGTGGGTGGAAACAAATTAAATAAGGGAGTAGGTTCTTCATGCTAATGGATGTCAGTGAAAAAAAGTAGTTAGTTCTTCTTGTTGGTTGGTTCCAACCAAATAGAGAAGGTAGTGGGTGCTTCTTGATTGTGGGTGCAAACAAACTTTTGTAAAGAAAAAATTAAGCAAAGAAGAAGAAGAATGGTGGTTTTCTCCCTTTATGGGTTTTCACCTTAAAAATTTGTCTGTATTATGTGTTGTTGATGTACATTTGTTATGATTCTTGTGTTTTTATTCTCATGCATGGATTGAAAAAGATCTTAAGTATTGATTGAAAATTATTGACAAGTAACTAAATATTGATTTAGGAACACCCTTGCCCAAAAACCCTCTTAGTGTTTCTATAACTGGTATTAGAGTAGGTGTCGTTTAAGCTTAGGTTAATCACTCAGAGGAAGATCATACAAAATGGGTGCTAAAAATGAAGTATTTTCAGCCAAGATATTTTTATTCAACAGAAAAAATTTCAAATTTTAGAAAGTAAGAATGAAATATTATCTAAGACCTAAAGGATTAGATATTTTAGAAGCGGTAGAGAGTGGGAATCGATTCCTGAGAACTAATCCAAAAGAGGAGGCACGTAAGAAGAAGTACGAAAATAATCCTAAGGCCATCAATGTTATCCTAAAAGGACTTGCTAAATATGAATTTGTAAAGGTAGTCCAATATGAAATTTCCAAAGAGATGTGGCACAAGATGGTTAATAGCTATGAATGAGACACAAAGGTAAAAAATGAAAAAATAAAAACATATTTTACTCACTATGAAAATATGAAGATGCATGAGGATGAAAGTGTTGCTAACTTTTTTCTCAAAGTAGATGAAATCGTAAATACTGTGAAAGGTATCGGTGATAAGTTTGAGGATACTACAAGTTTTCAAAAGGTATTAAGATCACTAACTTCTAGGTTTAGTGTCAACATTTATGCATAACTTCTGTAGCCAAGGACCAAACCCTAAAAGGAGAGTCTATATTCCCAAGTACACATACTTCTTCTATGGTCACTATTTTTCCTGTCATAATTTGGGCCACAAGGCTATTCACTACTTAACATACATAACTATCAAGACTAGAGAAGCAAGGCTCAAGTCTGATTTGAATAAGTCAATAGACTCTAAGAAGTGCTTCAATAATGCATTTTCTCCTCTTATGGATGAAATTTAATTTTCTATAAGCAATAATTATGGTCATGAGACAAGTGAATGCAAACACATATTGGTATCTTCCCATTAGCATGATATGAAGGCAAATCCCCCCAAAATATGGAAAAATAATACTTCATCATTAGAAAGGTGTGAGTTGGTTTTATAAGACATAAATCAAGAAAACCATTGGCACGTGAACAATGGCTGCGCAAAAAAATTGACATGTGATAGAAATAAATTTATTTCCTTTAATGAATTCAAGAAAGGAAATGTTACTTTTGCTAATAATTCTTCTACAAATATGAGAGGTAAAGGAATTACTGTCTTAAAAGGAAAAACCAATGTTCAAAATGTATTTTTTGTAGAAAAATTAAAGCATAATAAATAGAGTGATAGCTAAATGTTTAACCAAGCACACATGGTAATCCTTAGGTCACAAGAATGTGTGGTCAAAGAGGTGCACACATGGGAAACCATGATCAAAGAAACCAAAACTTTAGATAATGTATATGTGTTAGAAGGTAAGGATGAACATTGTTATTTGGGAAATACTAAAGAAAGTTGACAATGGCAGAAGATGCTAGGACATCTTAGTTTCAATCAACTAGTTAAAATAATCCAGAGGGGTGTTGTTTGTGACATGCCCAATATTATCCCACCTAAATATTATATCTACAAATCATGTCAATTCAGTGAGAAATCAAGGGTTAAATTCAAGGCCAAAGAATATTCATCAAAAGGACCTCTTGAGCTAATCCATACATACTTATTATGTCCAATGAGGAAAATATCTCCCCGAGGTGAGCAATATTTTATGCTATTAGTTGATGATTGCACAAGAATGTGCTAAGTTTGTTTGATGAAATTCAAGGATGAAGCCTATAAAATTCAATATATCAAAGTCCTTAGTTCAAAACCAAATGGATCTAAAAATTAAGTATTTAGGTTATGAAAAAGGAGGTGAATTCATATTAGATGATTTCCTTAATTTTTGTGTATGTAATGGGATCAAAAGATAGTTTTTCATAGCTAATTCTCCTTAGAAAAATGGACTTATTAAAAGAATGAATCATATAATTCATCAAATGCCTCATGCAATGATTGATGAATAAGTTGTACCTCACACCTTTTGGGGGTAATAAGTGAAAACACATTTTAATATCCTCAATAAATATCATGTGAGGGTAAAAAAAGATAAAATGCTTGATGAACTATTGTATGGAGGACCTGCTTTAGTAAAGTATTTCAAAATAATTTGGTGAAAATGTTATATCATGAGAAATTATGACAAACGTGGCAAATTCGAAGAAAGGGTAGATGGATATATTCTACTTGGTTACTCTTTTAGATGTAAGCGGTACAAGTGTTAGAAATTTATATCACTACTAAGAAGGGGGAGGGGTGAATCAATAGTGGTGGCTTATAAAATTTTCATCAATTAGTTAACCTTTTAACCATTAACAATCTAAAAAAAATAAGGAGAGATTAGAGCATCAAACATAATCACAATACCATGAAAAAATTCAAAGCGTGAGATACAAGTATTTATGGTGGAAACCCTCAAGTGGAGTAAAAACACCCGTTCTCTTATTATTACTCTGTCTCCTCACTCTATGCTCAGAAAGATACCTAAAAAATGATTTTTCTACCTTCTCCAACACCTGCAAACTACTTTAGATTTTTGCGTCATGTGTCTCACAAAATGCACACCCTTCTCCTCTCCCACGCACGCTCAAATAATAACATAACCAACATCTCCAACATGAAGCTTTATTCAATATATAGATGATCTGAAATAATTAAGACAACAATTAGCAAGGAGTACCAAGCTCAACAAATCTTTGTTAATACAGTCATGAATTGGTCCATCATTTTGAACATTTCTCATCCTTGACTTTATCTGCTACTATCTCAATTGAATGAGAGAGATGTTTCCTCTTTAACTGCCTTCTACATGATGGTCAACCTTTTTCTGACCTTTTCAATAAGAGTATTGAACAATAACCATTGGAAAAACCAATAAAACATCTAAAGAGTGCGCATAATCTAGAGAAAATCACTTTTAAGATTGTTGGAATTATGTTTCTGGTATGGTTATATGTTATAGATGTTGTACTTGATGGCAACACCCATGGCATGGCTCTCAATATGATGAGAATTAAGAAGTACGTAGGAGAAAACTTCAGAAGATGCGTACCCACAGGTATGCCATGCAGGGACCGCGTCCAGACACACAGGTTACCCATTCATGAGGTGCGTACCCCCAGTGCACACACTTCAAGGTAGTAAAGCGTGCACACGTGGGGTTCCTTATGTTTAACCCTTGGTATTTAGCCAGCGGTATTGTGTTATTATGGTTTTGGCCCGTGGTATTGTTTTATATTATTATTATTATTGAGCCCCATGATCCATGATTTGAGGAAGAGC